>JBAGKK010113163.1:0-16165 GCA_037177015.1 Euceroptres primus
GTTTATATAGTAAGGATTAAAATAATGTATATAATATGTTATAATTTATAATCTATAATGATATAAATGTATATCGTTATAGATTAGAGATATTGAGACACTTTCCGGCTAATTATTGTATCTTAATTAAAAATATTGTTTTAAATAAGATAAATTTAGTAAAATAAAATTGATCTCTAATTGCAAAAGGGTTAGTAGAAGATTTATTTTACCGACAGTGGGCAACTAGGTTATCTATTTTATCAACAGTCGGTTAGTAGACAACCTACTTCACCAACGATGGGATAGTAGTCGATCTAGTTTACCAAACGTGGGTTAGTGGGCGATCTACTTTACCAGCACTGGGTGCAAGTTACCTTTCAAAATTTATTAAAAACATAAAATTTTTAAGACTTACACAGGTGCAACTTCGGAACCTTGCTGCATCATGGCACCGAGGGTGAACCAAAGACAGTTTGTAAAATGTAATTGATTTTTTAATTCTGTGGGCTCGTCAATACAGGGATATGGATTTACCCACTCGCCAGGACACATTCTTCCAATTATAAAGAGTTCCAGCGAGACAAATATGTAGGCAAACATGAGACACAACCAAACCTGATAATCAAGTGGAGACAAGAAAGACATCAGACTTCCTTCAGCTTTATTTACTTTCCTGTACAGAATACTGATACCTGAAAATATTTTGCAATTTAAATATTCAATATTTTGTAATATTATAAATATAAATAAAAATAAAGAAAAATAAATAAAAAATTGCATTTATAAAAATTCAAGGCCAGAAAAACCTTCCTTCATGCTGTTTAGTAAATTCCCCAAAATTTTCAATTCGATATCTCTTTTCGTGTGGACGTGAGTGTGGCGAAAAAGAAGTACCGGTAAATTAGGAATCTACCAGTAGGACCTTAATAAATATTTTCGACGATAAACGTACCGAAACTCATAAAAGGCAGTGTAAAGTCGACATATTTTTCACGCAGTTCTGTAATAGTCAAATCTGTAATTGCGAGATCCGCTTCCTGTAAATTAATTAACATATTTAGATATTTTGTGACTAATTGTTTTACGTTACATGAAAAAATATTGTTTTAAATAATATAAATATCATAAAAGGAAATTAATCTCTGATAGAAAAGTTTCAGTAGACGCTCTACTTTACCAACAGTGGGTTAGTAGGCGATCTAATTGACCAACAGTGGACTAGTAAACAGTCTACTTGACCAACACACAATGAAAAAAAAATGAATTTTTTGGTTCAAAATAACGTACAGACCACAAGTATTGACCGATTTAGACGTAAAAAATTTGAAAAAAGCTGATAAAATTTTTCAGAGAGTTTTTGAGCCTGATTCTTGATTTAGTTTTTTAATTTTTTTATAAATAAACAAGTATGACCAAAAAATGGCTATTTTTTTCTATTTAACGTTCTCGGTCCTCGTCAATAATAGGAAAATTGTTGCAATCGCCTATGTTTCATAGAGTAACATTAATTAAAGATGTTTCATCGTGACATAATAAACAAAAAAATTTTCTATAAACAAATTATTTGTTGAAAGTGTGTATTCTATCATTTCCAATAATTTTACGTTTTCTTTTTCGTTATATTGCAAGACATTTGGATGTAAACAATATTACAATGGAGAAAATTTCTTTTAAGATTATTTTTGTTCATATTATAAACAAATTTAATAAACAAATGCATTATTTGGGCATTTGTCGATAGAAAAATTCGGTTTTTCGATATCAGTTCTTTTATTTAAAAATTAAACGATAATTTCAGCAATATTCATAATTTGTTGATTGACGTTATGATTTTTTAAAACAAATTTAATAAACAAATGCATTATTCGGGCATTTCTCGACGGAAAAATTCGTTTTTTTCAATATCAGTTCTTTTCATTGGGAATTCCGTGGTAATTTCATGAACACTCATGCTTAGTTGATAAATTGTATGTTTTTTAAAAACAAATTTAATAAATAATTAATCATTCGAGCATTATCAAATAACCATGAATGTTGCTGAAATTGTCATGAAGTTCCAAATTAAAAGGACTGGCATTGAAGAAAACGAATTTTTCCGACAACAAATGCCCGAATAATGTATTTGTTTATTAAATTTGTTTAAAAAAATCATCAAATAATTCAAAAAATTATTAATATTGCTGAAATTATCATGAAGTACACAATTAAAAGGACTGGCATTGAAAAAACCAAATTCTTCCGTCGACAAATGCCCGAACAATGAATTTGTTTATTAGATTTGTTTTAAAAAATCATAAAATTGATCGAAAAATTATGAATTTATCATGTAAATTATCAGAGTAGTTCACAATTAAAAGGACTCGCATTGAAAAAAAAATTTCCGTCGACAAATGCTCGAACAATGAATTTGTTTATTAAATTTGTTTTGAAAAATCATAAAGTTTATCAACAAATTATGAATTTTGCTGAAATGATCACAAAACGCCTAAAATAAAGAACTTACATCGAAAAAAACGAATTTTTCTGTCAACAAGTGCCTGAATAATGCATTGGTTATTAAATTTGTTTATAATATGAACAAAAATAATCTTAAGAGAAATTTTCTCCATTATAATATTGTTTCCCTACAAATTGCCTGCAATATAACTTTTAAAAACGTAAAATTATTGAAAATTATAGTTTCAACAAATTATTTGTTTATAAAAAATTGTTTTGCTTATTATATCATGATGGAACATCATCAACTAATGTTACTCTATAAAACTTAGGTGATTGCAACAATTTTCATATTATTATTGAGCACCGGGAACGTCAAATAGAAAAAATAGCCATTTTTACGTCATATTTATTTATAACAAACTTGAAAAAGTAAATCCAAAATCAGACTCTACAGCTGTCTTAAAAATTTTATCAGCCTTGTTTTTAAATTTAAAAATTAAAATTTAAAATTTAAAATTTTTCATTTTTACGTCCAAATCGGTCAATATTTGTAAGCTGTACGTTATTTTGAACCAAGAAAGTCATTTTTTCCAAAATTTTTTAACAAAATTAAAAAACTAAATAACAAATCAGGCTTTACGACCCTCTGGAAAATTTTATGAGCCTTTTTACAAATTTTTTACGTCCAAATCGGTCAATATTTGTAGGCTGTACGTTATTTTGAACCAAGAAAGTCATTTTTTCCAACATTTTTCAACAAAATTGAAAAAATAAATAACAAATCAGGCTTTACAACTCTCTGGAAAATTTTATGAGTATTTTTACAAATTTTTTACGTCCAAATCGGTTATGATTTGTAGGCAGTACGTTATTTTGAACCAAGAAAGTCACTTTTAGGCACTCTACTTTATCAGCAGTGGGTAAATAGACGATCTAACTAACCAACCAAAAGCATTTGATCAAGTTTATCCAACATGGGTAAGTAGGCACTCTAATTCATCAACAGTGGGTAAATGGACGATCTGCTTTACCGATCATGGGAAAGCAGGTGATCGAGGTTATCAAACATGGGTAAGTAAGGAGCTCTATTTTATCAGCAGTGGGTAAGTATGTGATCTACTTTACCAACCTTGGACAAGCAGGCGATCTACTTTGCAAAGCGTGAGAGTGAATTGTTAGTAGACGATCTACTTAACAACAGTTGGTGTAAAGACTCTGTCATAAAGATGTTCTCAAATTTTTATTATTATTTATTATCATGTTTTTAATATAAAAATAAAACAATTGATTAAAGTCAACTCACATCGCCTCTAATTCTTCCGATCATTCCATTCCAGCCAGTTACATTATTGAAAGTGCCATAATTTTTATCCTCTTGTACAATGAATGTGTAATTGAAACCAAGTTTATTGCTCAGCTCTTTTATAATATCGATTGCATATCCTTCAAAACGATCGTTTCCCACTCTCATTGTCAAAGAATCCTTTAGCCAGGCGTAAGGTTTCAACTGTCAAATTCAAATTTTATTATTATTTATATTATTCCTTTTTTATTTATGTTTATTTTATTTATTATATTTATTATATCATATTATTATATTTATGTTTATATTATATTATTATATTTATATTATATTTATTATTTATTTATTATAAACTATTTCTATAAATAAAATATTTCTAATTGTTGTGAACGTTACAAAAAAAAAGTTTAAGAGGATTATTGCATACCAGTGAAATCAAAACTCTAAATGTGATATTTTGCATACTGAGTTCTTCTCGTGGATAAGAAACAACAGGCTTGGGTACCCACTTAATGGGCGCAGTGTTATTCCAGACTCCAATCTTTTTAAGTCCATTTTCACCTAAATTTAAAATGTCGAGCTGAAACTCAGAACGATAACCTGAAGTATCAAATTTTACCAATCCAGTGAGTCCTTCCATTCCTTCCTGTAAATTTTGTAATTTACATAAAATCTTAAACTCAAAGAATCAGTGTCGTAATTATGTAGTTACGAGGGATGTGTAAGTTTCCGAAAGTCCAAGTAACCGAACCAGCAATATACAGAAATTTTTTTAACCGAATCCACAAATTGCTGGATTTTTATTTCACAGAATTTTTATTTTACTTTACTTTCAGTTTACTGAATTTGCATCTTACCCAAATTTAGAATTCCTGAATTTTTATCTTACCGAATTTTTATCATACCGAATTTTCATTTTTTTAATTTTTATTTTACGGAATTTACATATTGCCGAATTTTTATTTTATCGAATTTTCAGTTTGCCGAATTTATATCTTACCGAATATTCTTTTTCACCAATTTTCATCTTACGGAATTTTCAATTCACCGAATTTGCATTTTATCGTATTTTCAGTTTACTGCATTTTTAATTTACCGAATTCTCAGCTTACCGCATTTGCATCTTACCGAATTTTCAGATTCCGGAATTTTCATCTTACCGAATTTTCAGATTCCGGAATTTTCATCTTACAGAATTTGCATATTCCCGAATTTATATCTTACCGAATTTACATACTGCCGAAATTTTATTTTACCGAATTCTCAGTTTGTCGGATTTACAACGTACAGAATATTCTTATTCCTAAATTTTCATCTTACTGAATTTTCAATTTATCGAATTTGCAATTTAACCAAATTTTCAGTTTACTGAATTTTCAATTTACAAAATTTTCAGTTCACCGCATTTGCATGTTAACGAATTTTCATATTGATGAATTTACATATTGCGGAATTTTTATTTTTATGAATTTTCACTTGGTCGAATTTATATCTTCCCGAATTTTCATCTTACCGAATTTTCAGCTTACCAAATATTCATATTCCCGAATTTTACTTTAACTAATTTTCAATTTTCTGAATTTTAAATTTACCAAATTTTCAGTATACCGAATTTTCATCTTACTAAATTTTCATATTCGCGAATTTTTATTTTACCAAATTTTCAATTTAAAGAATTTTTATTTTACCGAATTTTCAATTTACCGAATTTTCAGTGTACCGAATTTACCGATTCTCAACTTTTCATCTTACTCAATTTTCATATCCCCGAATATTTATTTTAGCGAATTTTCAGTTTACCGAATTTGAATCTTTCAGATTCTCGAATTTTTATTTTACCGTATTTTCAATTTATTGAGTTTTGAATTTACCAAATTTTCATTTTCCCGAATTTTCATCTTATCGAATTGTCACTTTACCAAAGTTTCATATTTCCGAATTTTCATCTTACCGAATTTTCATCTTGCCGTATTTTCATGTACCCAAATTTTTATTTTACCAAATTTTGAACTTTCCGAATTTTCATTTTAAAAAATTTTCAAGGTACTGAATTTAAAATTTACCGAATTTTCAGATTACCGAATGTTCATATTCCCGAATTTTCATCTTAACAAATTTTCTAATTCCCCAATTATTATCTTACCAAATTTTAAATTTACCGAATTTTTAGTTTACCGAATTTTCAGACTTCTGAATTTGTATTCAACCGTATTTTCAGTTTACTAAATTTTCAATTTACCGAATTTTCAGTTTACCGCATTTGCATCTTACCGAATTTTTAGATTCTCGAATTTTCATCTTACCGAATTTTCATATTCTCGAATATATATCATACCGAATTTACATATTGCCGAACTTTTATTTTACCGAATTTTCACCTGGTCGAATTTAGATCTTACTGAATATTGTTATTCCAAAATTTTCGTCTTACCAAATTGTCATATTCCCGAATTTTTATTTTGCCGAATTTTCATATTTCCGAATTTTTATTTTCCGGAATTTTCAATTTACCGCATTTTTATTTTACCGAATTTTCAGTTTACCGAATTTTCATATTCCCGAATTTTCATCTTACTAAATTTTCATATCCCCGAATAGTTATTTTACTGAATTTTCAATTTACCGAATTTTCAGTTTACCGCATTTGCATTTTACTGAATTTTTAGATGCCCGAATTTTCATCTTACCGAATTTTCATGATTCCGAATATATATCATACCGAATTTACATATTGCCAAACTTTTATTTTACCGAATTTTCACTTGGTCGAATTTACATCTTACTTAACATTGTTATTCCAAAATTTTCGTTTTACCGAATTTTCATATTCCCGAATTTTTATTTTGCCGACTCTTCATGTTCCCAGTATTTTATTTTACTGAATTTTCAATTTACCGAATTTTTATTTTACCAAATTTTCAATTTACTGAATTTTCAATTTACGGAATTTTCAGTTTACCGAATTTTCAGTTTACCGAATTTGTATTTTAACGAATTTTCAGATTCCCAAATTTGCATTCTACCGTGATTTCAGTTTACTGAATTTTCAACTTACTGAATTTTCAGTTTATCGAATTTACCGATTCCCGACTTTTCAACTTACTGAATTTTCATATTTCCGAATTTTTATTTTACCGAATTTTCAATCTACTGAATTTTCAATTTGCCGAATTTTGAATTTATCGAATTTTGAATTTATTGAATTATGAATTTATTGAATTATGAATTTATTGAATTATGAATTTATTGAATTTTGAATTTACCGAATTTTTGTGTTCCCGAATTTTCATCTTACCGAATTTTCGTATCCCCGAATTTTCATATTCCCGAATTTTCAAATTCTCGAATTTACATCTCATCGAGTTTTCATATTAACGAATTTTCGGATTTCCGAATTTTCAGATTTTCGAATTTTCATTTTACTGGATTTTCATATTTCCGAATATTTATCTTACCGAATTTGCATATTCCCGAATTTTTATTTTACCGAATTTTCAGTTTACCGAATTCGTATCTCATCTAATATTCCGATTCCCGAATTTCATCTTACCAAATTTTAATATTACCGAATTTTTAATTTAGTGCATGTTTAATTTACCGATTTGTATATAACCAAATTTTCAGTTTACCGAATTTGCATCTTACCGAGTTTTCAATTTACCGAATTTTCAGATAACCGAATTTGCATCCTAACGAATTTTTAGTTTCCTGAATTTTTATTTTACTGAATTTTCATATTCCCGAATTTTCAGCTTAACGAATTTGTATCTTACTGAATTTTTAGTTTCCTGAATTTTTATTTATTAAAATTTCAGTTTGTAAATTCTGTAAAATAAAAAATTGGGACTACGTAATTGGGTAAGATGCAAATTCGGGAATCTGAAAATTCGGTAAGATGCGAATTCGGTAACCTGAATATTCGGTAAAATAAAAATTTGGGAATATAAAAATTCGGTAAAATGAAAATTCGGTAAACTGCAAGGTTGGTGAAATAATAATTTTGTAAAATAAAAATTCGTTATGATGCAAATTTTTGATACGATAGTATGAAAATTCGGTAAAATGCAAATTTGATCAAATAAAAGTTCGGTAATATAAAAATTCGAGGATATGAAAATGCGGTTAAAGGAAAATTTGGTAATATGAAAATGCTGTAAGATTGAAATTCGTTGAAACGAAAATTTGGTAAAATGCAAATTCGGTACACTAAAAAATCGGTAAAATGAAAATTTGGTAAACTGAAAATTCGGTAAGAGGCAATTTGGGTAAAATAAAAATTCGAAGATATGAAAATTCGAAAAGATGAAAATTCGGTAATCTGAAAATTTTGTAATAACAAATAAAATAAAAAAAAATAAAATAAAATAAAAATTCAGAAAACTAAAAATTCGGCAATTTGATAATTCGGTAAAAAATTTTTCGGTATATTGCTGATTCGGTTACGTGCACTTTCTCTAACTTAAATGCATTTCATACTATAAAATTAAATTCCAATAAAAATAAGTCACAAATTGATACACTTACTGGTAAATTAACTGTTCTGATATAATTAATCAAAGTTTCCCCATGTTCCCAAAATTGTGAACCATCGCAGGGCAACGATTTGATATTTTTAATAATATCGTCCATTTCCTTAAAAGCACGAGCAAAAAGTTGTACTGCATCGTACATCAGAGCTTGATTAACAGTCAACTGGTTTGCACTTGCCAAGCCACCAAAATTATTTTCTACTATATTTTTAACTACACTATTCTCAGGATCTATCAAACCAAGAACAGTTATGTTCATCCCAGAATACTGATACGGTTCATAATTTATCGATTGTAAATCCTAAAAGTAAACTTAAAATTAAATACCGAATAATTAATTATGAGAGTCCATGACTTTTGAAAAGAAAATAACGATTTTAAAAAAAATGGATTTAAACTTCTTAAAGGCATTGAAAAATCTCACCAACGATGTAATAAGTAGGTTAAATTTATGGAATAAAAAACCGACTTCTAACGCCTGCTTCAGAACTTCAGATAGAATTTTCACAGAACAGTCAATTATGAAATTTTCTTCTCCTGATAATTTTGCATCACGTAAAAGTGGCCTAAAAAAATTTGAATAAAATTTTTTTCTACGTCAATTTGAGGAAAACAATTAACAAAATAAATTAAGATTAATAATAATTAATTAATTACTGTACATTTCTTAAATGGAAAATATGTATCACCTGAAATTTGGTCCTTTTGGTCCATTTGGTCCAACCAATCGACGAATTGTTACCGTATAACCTGTACAATTCCATCTTTCAAGAAGAGGTTTCATCATAATTAAACTGTCATCATTTTCATAAAGTATTGTGTAAGTTTTCCATCTAAAGTCCACAACAATATGATAATAAACCTACATAAAAACAATATGTTCTAAAATTTTAGGTACTTACTCTGTGATTAAAAAAATTAATCAATTAATTTAATTTTGAAAGTATGTAAAATGAAGTAGATACCATTGACAAAGCTTTGAAGTATGGATAAATATTTATAGTTTTTAAGTTCTCATCTGTATTTAAAGTTGTAGATATATGTGGAATTCCCATTGCATCGCACATGCTGTGCACATGTCGCAGACTTTTCTTTTTTTGGGGGCCAAAAATTGCAATCACTCCCCCTTGCACAAGCTCACACACTGGAAAGTTTCATCAATATGCAAAAATATATATAGTTTAAAAATATTATATTTTAATTAGATATACGAGTGATTGACCACTAGAAATTTTTATATATACCTGAATTCCAGAATTCAAAAAAGTTATAAAGACTCAACGAATGCAAAAGAAGTCAGAATTTTTCGAAATTTAAAATAATTCAAGGATGTCAAAGAATTTAAGAGAATTGGAAAGAATTCAAGGGAATTCAAACGAATGCAAGGGAATTCAAAAGAATCCAAGGGAGTTCAAAAATTCAAGTGAATTCAAAATAATTCAAGGAAATTCAAAAGAATTTAGAAGTATTCAAAAGAATCCAAATGGATTCAGAAGAATTCAACTGAATTCAAGATAAATCCAAAAGAATTCTAGTGAATTCAAAGAATGCAAATGAATTTAGAAGAATTAAAAAGAATCAAAGTAAATTCAGAAGAATTCAAAAGATTTAAATTTAATTAAAAATATTTCAACTGAATTTAAGGTAAATGAGAAAATATTATAAATAATTCAACAAAATTCAAAAGAATCCAAGGAAATTCAAAGCAATTCAAGAGATTTCAACTAAATTAATTCAACTGCTGAGCTAAATTGATCTAAATTTAAACTAAAATTGAATACAACGTAAATTTAAAAAAGAATGAAAAAACACCAACGGAAATCAACTAGTTTAAAAGAATTCAAGATGAATTCTAAATAATGCTAAAGAATTTCAAAGAATTTAGGGTGAATTCAAAAAACTTCAACGGAATTCAAAGGAACTCAAGTATTTAAAAAATATCAAAGAATTCAAAGGAATTCAAAAAATTTCAGGCTTTAAAAGAATTCAACTGAATTTATTCAACTTGAGATCAAAATGGTCTAAATCCATGGTAAATTTAAAAGAATTTTAAAAATTTCAAGAAGAATTCAGAAGAATTCGCGGTAAATTCAAAGAGTTCGAAATCAATTCAAAAGGACACAAGATAAATTCAAAAAATTCAAGATTAATTTAAAAGCAGATTCAAGATAAATTCAGAAGAATTCAAGATACATTCAAGATGAATTCAAATAATTCAAGATGAATTCAAATAATTCAAGAATTATTCAAATCATTCAAGATTAATTCAAATAATTCAATATGAATTCAAAGAATTCAAGATGAATTCAAAGAATACAAGATGAATTCAAAGAATACAAAATGAATTCAAAGAATACAAAATGAATTCAAAGAATACAAAATGAATTCAAAGAATTCAAGATGAATTCAAAAGGACTCAAAATGAATTCAGAAAGTTTTAGGATAAATTTAGAAGTTTTCAAGAGGAATTCGAAAGGAGATTCGAGATAAATTCAAAAGAATTAGAAATGAATTTAAAAGGATTCAAGATGAATTCTTTTGAATTCTTTTGAATTCAAAACGAATTAAAGATAATTCAAAATAAATTTCAAACTATTTAAAGGAATTCAAAGAAACTCAACAGAATTGAAGTGAATTCGGAATAATTTATAATCAAAGGTATTGAAGAATTCAAGAGAATTCAAAGGAACTCAAAAAATTCAGTTTATTTGAAAATAATTCAAGGGTATCAAAGAATTCGAAAGAATTCAAAAAATTTCAAGTGAATTTAAAAGGATGCAGCTGAATTCATTCAACATGAGATTAAAATGATCTGAATACAAGGTAAATTCAAAAGAATTTTAAACCAGAAGAATCTAAAAATAAGTTAAACTTTAAAAAAAGGTGAAAAAAGGTCATCAAAATGAATTTAAAGAATTCAAAATATCAAGGTGTATACCGTTAATAAAGTAAAATAAAATAAATAAAATAAAATGAGTTCAAAATGATTTAAAATAAATTCAGAAGGTTTCAAGATAAATTCAAAAAAATTCAAAATGAATTCTAAGCGATTTAAAATGAATTCTTTTGAATTCAAGATGAATTGAAGTTATTCGAGATGAATAATAATAATTCAAGATTAATTCAAGACGCTTGAAAGAAATTCAAACACTTCAAAAAAGTTAAAGTGAATTTAGAATAATTCACATTAAAAGTTATCAAAGAATTCAAGGAAATTTAAAGGAACTAAAAAAATTCAGTTGACTTAAACTAATTCAAGGCTAACAAATAATTAAAATAAAATATAAAGATTTCAAGTGAATTTAACAGATTTGGTCAACTGAATTCTTTCAACTTGAGATAAAATGATTTGAATGAAATGTGAATTCGAAAGAATTTTAAATATTCAAGAAAAATTCAAGGTGAATTCAAATAATTCAATTTAAATTTAAAAAATTCAAGAAAATAAGTTTTTAAGATGAATTAAAAAGAACTCAAAATGAATTCAGAAAGTTTCAGGATAAATTCGGAAGTTTTCAAGAGGAATTTGGAAGGAGATTTAAGATTAATTCAAGAGAATTCAAAATAAATTCAAATAAAATAACTCAATGTGGATTCTTTGGAATTGAAGATGAATTCTTTTGAATTCAAGATGAATTAAAGATAATTAAAAATGAATAGTAATAATTAAAAATGAATAGTAATAATTCAAGATTAATTCAAGACACTTGAAAGAAATTCAAACACTTCAAAAGACTTCAAGTGAATTTAAAATAATTCACATTAAAAGTAATCAAAGAATTCAAGGAAATTCAAAAGAACTCAAAAGAATTCAGTTTATTTAAACTAATTCAAGGCTAACAAATAATGGAAATGAAATAAAAAGATTTCAAGTAAATTTAACATAATTGGTCAACTGAATTCTTTCAACTTGAGATCAAATGATTTGAATGAAATGTAAATTCGAAAGAATTTTAAATATCCAAGAACAATTCAAGATGAATTCAAAGAATTCAAGGTAAATTAAAATAATTCAAGAAAATAAGTTTTTAAGATGAATTCAAAAGAACTCAAAATGAATTCAGAAAGTTTCAGGATAAATTCGGAAGTTTTCAAGAGGAATTCGAAAGGACATTTAAGATTAATTCAAGAGAATTGAAAATAAATACAAATAAGTTAATTCAATATGAATTCTTTTGAATTGAAGATGAATTCTTTTGAATTCAAGACGAATTAAAGATAATTAAAGATTAATTCAAGACACTTGAAAGGAATTCAAACACTTCAAAAGACTTTAAGTGAATTCAGAATAATTTACATTAAAAGATATCAAAGAATTCAAGGAAATTCAAAGGAATTCAAAAGAATTCAGTTGATTTAAACTAATTTGAGGCTAACGAATAATTAAAATTAATTCAAAGGTGAATTTAAATGAATTTTTTAACTGAATTCATTCAACTTGAGATCAAATGATTTGAATGAAATGTAAATTCAATGAAATTTAAATTTCCAAGAGCAATTGAAGGTGAATTCAAAGAATCCAAGAAGAATTCAAAGAATTCAAGATCAATTCAAAAGCATTCAAGGTAATTAAAAGAATTCAAGATGAATTCGAAAGCATTCAAGATGAATTCAGAAATATTCAAGATGAATTCAAAAGGAGATTCAAGATAAATTCAAAAGAACTCAAAATAAATCAAAATGAATACAAAAGGCTTCAGAATGAATTTTTTTGAATTGAAGATGCATTAAAATGAATTCAAGGTTAATTCAAGACATTTTAAAGGACTTCAAAGAAACTCAATATTTTGAGTACTCGAATTGTGAATTCAAGTACTCAAGTGAATCCACAGTAATTCATATTCAAACAATTCAAGGGAATTCACAGTAATTCATATTCAAACAATTCAAGGGAATTCAAGAGAATTTATATTCAAGGATATCAAAGAATTCAAGTAAATTTAAAATAATTCAACAGAATTTAAAAGAATTCCAGTGAAATTAGAAGAATTTAAGAGAATCAAAGTAAATTCTAATAATGCAAAAGATTTTAAGTGAATTCAAAAGTATTAAACTAAATTTCTCTTTCATTTTGAGATAAATTGATTTTAATTCAAGCTGAATTCAAAAGAAATAAAAAATCAGAGATTCAAGTTGGATTAAAAAAAATCAAGGTGCAATCAAAGAAATCAAAGTGAATTCCAGGAATCCGAGGTGATTTTATTAATGTGTCTAGTCCCTCGATTAAATATTAATTTAAATAAATTATTTTATGCATATTATTAATTTTTATTAAGTAATTATTATTTATAGTAAGATGGACTCTTTAAATTCAATTTAGCTCTTCCTAAACGGAATTTTATTTTTTTTTTTGCTTACCTTTATTCTGTACATCCCACAAATTTTCATCAACTTTTACTCTATTAAATTGCATATATTTCTTAGATAAAGTAGAATCTATGTGTCTATTTTTATTAGCTGCTGTTACTGAAATACCAAATGCACTTTCAATGTCCTCACCTCCTTCGAATAATCCTCCTATAATAGTTAATAATAATAATTAATCATAATAATTAATGATAATTAATCAGTATATAATAATAATTAATAATAATTAATCAATATGTAATAATAATTAATAATAATTAATCAATATATAATAATAATTAATAATGATAATGAAACATAATAATAAGTCCTTAATCTAATTAAGTTGGGAAATGTGTATAAGATTACAAATGATTGCAACACTTCTGCAATTGTAATATTTTTTAGAAATATTTATCAAAAGTTCATCAAAAATATAAAATTATAATTTATAAAATTATCTAAATACCAAATTACCTATATTATAACTTTTATATCCGAGACTGCAAGGCAAGAAAGCCACCAGAAAATACTTCCACAACATTTTAGAATCATTCTGAAAGCCAAGAAAACTTGATTCTTAAAAATTGTAAAGAAAAATTCTCAGTATAATAGATAATAATTAATTGTCAATTCTAAGCCAATATTTTTTTCAAATAATAATACTTTATATTATTAATTTTTATCTATTATAAATTGTGTCTATATTTTAATTCAGTTCAGCCAATTATTATTCAGTGTTAGATTCAGAAATGAATGTAAAAAGAAAGACATTTTTTACAATATAAAATTACAGTTTACAATTGAAATTACATAAATTAATTAATTATAAAAATTTCGTGTATTAATAATTTTTCATTAATTTCTTGGACCCCTTGAAATGTGAAAATGCGAGTTTCGTAGGAGCACTTAACCGACTGACATGATGTAAACATGGTAAAACGTTTGCAGCTTCCTCTTCTCTCATAAATATTTATATCTGTCCCGAATCATCTGCTATTAAGCAAGTTTGATTATTGATTATTGAGCTTGATTATTTGCTTACTTCCTGCTTCAATTAACTAGATTTTTAGTTATTTCAAATTCCAACGAAAATCTCTGGTTAGAATATTTAGAATATTTCAGAATACTTAACAGAAATTAATCATTTTTTTACAATTTCTTTTATAGTCAATGCTTATTAATTAATTTGTCCTAATTTTGAATTGATATCCTCTAATTATATAATTGTATGTTGGATGACACGGGAAAAAAATTCTTTACGGTGTTCACAACTAAAGTCGTTATATTTAGACTTCGGCGTTCCGATCTCGGTATGCTCCAAGGTTACGCCGGAAGAAAATTCTGTTTTCAATTGAAGTGAAATTATTATTTCATTTTAACCTGCGAAATTACTTTAATTAAAATGTTATTTGAATGATAATATTTGCCTGTTCAGGTTTAGGATTTTTCAATACTTATTTTTCAATTTTCAATCAATTTAATTTTGAATTCAATTAAATTTAATTTTCAATTCAATTTTAAATTCAATTAAATTTTCAATTCAATTCAATTTTAAATTCAATTCAATTTTCAATTCAATTTTAAATTCAATTAAATTTTCAATTCAATTCAATTTTGAATTCAATTCAATTCAATTTTGAATTCAATTCAATTCAATTTTGAATTCAATTCAATTCAATTTTGAATTTGATTCAATTTTCAGTTCAATTCAATTTTCAATTCAATTTTATTTTCAATTTCAAATGTAATTCAATTCAACAATCAATTCAATTTAATTTAAAATTCAACTTAATTTTCAATTCAATTCAGTTTTAAATTCAGTTCAATTTTGAATTCAATACAATTCAATTCAATTTTGAATTTAATTTTTATTTCAAATCAAATGTATTTTATTTTTAATTTTACAAATGTTTATATTTTTAATTTTTAATTCAAATCAATTGTATTTTCAATACAATTCAATTTTCATTATTCAATTTCTATTGCATTCTGTTGATTTCTATTGCTAAATATTTTTAAAAAATTTTTTATTGTTTCTTTATCATTTCTTCATTTCTTTACACTTTCTAATTTCCCTTTCTTTTAACTTCACAATTTACATTTTTTTTCTCAATTTCAAATTTCGATTTCTTTTCATGTTCCATTTTTTACACAATATTAAAAATTTGTTATGTTCATTTTCAATTTTTATTCCTTATTTTTGAGAAACAAAATTTAATTATTACGTCGTACAGTTGATGAAATTATACCTTTGATGAAATTAAAACTGAAAATCCGAAAAATGAAGAAAATTTGAAAAATAAAAATTTATCAATTGAAATGGAGAAATAAAAATTCATCAAATAAATTTGAGAAACGAAAATTCATCAGTCGTGATTGAGAAAGAAAAATTTATCAATTGAAATTGAGAGAAAATTTATCAATTGAAATTGAGAGAAAATTTATCAATTGAAATTGAGAGAAAATTTATTAATTGAAATTGAGAGAAAATTTATCAATTGAAATTGAGAGAAAATTTATCAATTGAAATTGAGAGAAAATTTATCAATTGAAATTGAGAGAA
>JBAGKK010113273.1:0-25490 GCA_037177015.1 Euceroptres primus
ATTCCGCTCTGACTGCCTCAGACCCCCTTCTTAAATTCTCTGATTCGCTTCTTAAATTCGCAGATTCGCTTCTTAAAAATACAGATTCCCTATATGAAGTGAGTTAACTAGACGATTTCACCTCGGATTTCACTTTAGCATGAATAGAAACCCAGATTTCATTGATTCCTTTTTAGATTAAAGTGATTACTAAAATTTTGTTTGATTCTTTAAGACTTCACTTTTTTACTCCTTATTACTCTGGATTCCTCCTTGATTTCAAACGTTAAAAGTGACTGATTCGAGAGTGAATGGCCCCTCGGTGCATACAGAGTGTTTGCCTTCTAATTACAAATTTTAACATCTAGGAGGTATGGTCTCATGGAAAAGTTCATACTACGCTGTCGGTCTCAATATTTGTGTGCTTATTTTTATTCATTATAAAGATATATTTATTGAAATATATTCAAAAATTACTTGAAAATTTTTATTTATTCAAGTTAATTTTTTGTCATGAGGGCAACCACGAGGGCGGGATAAAATGGGCATATCTCAGAAACCTTTCACTTTTCAGTGAAAAAGTTAACGATAAAATTTCTATAAGCTCAACACTGGAAATTTCTCTATATTATCTATAAGTCTTAAGAATTTCGCATGTTCACAATTTTTTAAATATTTTTATTAAACAGCATACAAATTAATGAAACGTAACTAAAAGTTGCAAAGTTTCCAAAATTATCTATAAAAAACGTACTCCTTCAAATCATTAGAATAAGTTATTAAATCACAACTTCTAAAAGAAATTAAAGTTCGTTGTCTAATGCACAAAACTAATTTTTCCTTTCTGTTTTTGTTAATTTACTTCCAATGTAGAAAAAACACTTTCAAAATAACTAGAATTCTGCTGTGCATGTTTCTTTATACATACGCGATGTAAATAATGTTTTCATTCAAAATTATTAATGGTGGCCCGTCTTAGAAGACAGTAGTCCGTCTTAGGGAACTTTTCTCTACGCTTTTTTGTATTTTAATCTGCAAAAGTAAGTTCGCATCGACTTCTAAGTTAATTAAAGTTTGTATTTTAATTGTGATAAAAACTTGTCAAAGTAAAAGTTGATGCCTTTAAATAATAATTTTATAAAAAGTCCGAGAATGTAAATTAATCTAAAAATTCTTCATTAAGAACTTTAAGAATTAAGAATATTGTGAAGAATGTTATTCTTGAAATTATAAGAATGAAGAATATTAATCTTGAAAATACCTGCTAGTTGAGATGCATTCAAGAACATCAAATTCAGTTCAGAAAGAGTGTAGAATTCAGTATAATGTCGAATACGTATTTTACATTCAGTGAAAATAATTGAGTTATGTAGAGCAAGTTTAAAAAAATTTTAAATTAAAATTCAGAATAATGTCGAATGCTTTTTTTACATTCAGTAAAAATAATTCAGTTATGTAGAGTAAGTTTAAAATAAATTTAAAATTAAAATGCCCTTCAGTTATGTCTGGCAAAAGCATATTTTTATACAGAAGGTGGAATACAAAGTGAATCTTCATTGAAATTTATTAAGCTGATTTAAACACATTTGTATGCACCACAGAAATGTTAAATTGAATTTTACTTTATGAGAAATAAATTATTCCTTTTGGAAGAGTAATTACTTTATATTTTGATAAAATGCATTACACTTACTGTATGTGACGTGAAACGAAGAAACCCACCGGATGACCGAAAATGAGTTTACGATAAAAAGCGGACCAAAGTGAAAGGAAGACGAAGGAAAACAAAGGGGCCCTCGTACAACTTTGAGCTCCAGAAAATTTAATTTTGATAGTGGAGAAATGGGTATATTTTATTCGATAGGGGAAATCTTCATTATTCAGAATCAATAAAAACCTGAAAATCGATTTTTTCGGTCATCCGGTGGGTTTCTTCGTTCTACGACACATATGTTGTTTATGTGTGGATTCTGCGTAAATATTTGGAGAGCTGACGTACGAAGGACTACCGAGGTTCCGTCAATTTGTTGACCGCAGTGACATACGAATAATGTTTCGCACCACGAAACCGCTCTCACTTAATTGCACTATCACAACTGTGATACGACAGCTTTAAAAAAGTTTAATTCGAATTTTTGAAATATTTTTATCCACCTTGAAGTGGATACAGACAAGTATTTGTCACGTAAAGAGGATCAACAAATATTTATTACAGTTATTGCGAATAAATAAATTCCATGAGTTGCACAAATTGTATTAATATTGAAATATGATTTTCTACTTTTTTGAATTTTAAACAAACACTTTTCAAAAAATTATACAGTTACAAATGTTATCCGTAGGATTTTGTATTAATTTATAAATTATTTATAAAGTTGTGTTGAAAATTTAATTAAACATTTCCGTTTAAAAGATTATAAGAATCTGTAAGTAAAATTAATTATGGACACATTACAATAGATAAAAAAAGTTATAGAAAGAGTTACTACATTTCTTGTAAACAAAAAGCATGTGTTGGTTGTGAAACCAAATTCTAGAATCAATGATTCACGTGAAATCTGTCACACTATTACCTGCAAAAGCTGTATTTAAATCTAATTGTTGCTATTATGATCGTGCATTTAAGGTTGAAACGAACACTCACGAGTTACGTGGTACATTAAATGGCTAGATAAAGCTCACTTTCTCTTTAAATCTTAATGATTGAAAAGTCATTTTTACAAATTCCCAATGAATTAGTCACTTTCAATAGCAATTATCAGTACAAAAAAGATTTTTTGCTCATTTAGATTTCGAGAGGAGTCAAGATATTAATTAAAATTATTTACTCTGTTTTATATTCGAAATACTCTAGTAAAGCTAAAAGTAGACTCTTTGCAATCTTAAAAGAAGAAAGAGAGAGAGATTCTGTTTTTAACTGTGAGACATAAACTTGCTAGATTCCAATTCTGAGTTTAATTTAACGGCAAAGAAATACCTTCAATTACCTTCTCTTATTTTAGCATATTTTATACTCGTTAAAAATTTTTCTGGAAATTGAAGTTTTTTCGTTGTTATTTATGTATGTATGAAAATAATTTTTTTTATAAAATGTTTATAAATAAATATAAATCAATAAAAACAAATAAATCAAAGGACGTTGTTGAATAGGCTCTGAACAAAGCGAAGCATTTTGCCGAATTTCTGTGCCATTTTTCTTATGCAGTTCGAAAAGAGAGTCCCTATTTTTCAGTAAGAGAAAATATTACGTGATTTTCTCGATTACTAGAAAAGTTTCCGATCCTTTCAATCTGGAGCAATTCTGGACTTCCAGATCTATAAATTGGAATCGATTTCGATCACGAGTGTAAAGAATTCTGTTTTACGACCTTCGTAAGTTTAAAAGACTAATCGAAAAAAAATGTCTTAAAAGAGTCGATTGTAATTTAAGATTTCTTGGAAGGAAGATTGGAACTTTGTTTTCAAAATTTTTTGGCTTGATGCCACATGGAATATCGCTGTCCTGTCTTACTGTATCTTACTTTAATATTGGAATTACTAGAACTAATGTGAAATGATTTTTTTTTATTCTTTGTATACAATTCCCTGAAAAAAATTTTTTCAAGGTTTTATTTAATTGAAGCAAAATAATTAAAGTAAATACATTTTTTATGGAAAAATTTTATGTACAGAGATTACAAAGGTAGAAACTGTATACTTTGATCCTTGAATGTAATTATTCAGTTTTAAATAGCGGTATTGAAACGGAGGGAAGGTAAACATTTTATATGTATACATTAAATGTGTACAAATTGCTTACTGATCCAGAAGGTCCCCTTTCACGAATGACTCATCAATCGTTACATTAAAAATATTTTTATTTTGAACAAAAAGCATATATATAATGCAGATGTTAATATATAAACAAATGGCAAATTTTTTCATCAGTATCACTCAGTGTTTAAAAAAGTAGTAGATAAAATGAAAAATTTATTATCTGAAATGTATATTTTAAATATATTAACGTCGAGTTAAAAAGTATTTAAAGCAATACTAATCAATTTTTCTTTCGTCGCTGGCTTATGAAAGTATTTTTTTTATCACAAGATAATAGGCTAATATTAATATCACATAATAGCATCGTCAGCTTCATTATGCCAGTGCATGAGTGCATATAATATCTTCACAACTTTGCCGTTCAAATATTAATATTTTAATTAAAACTATGTTCCTGAAAGCGAAGCGAAATTTGTTTATACAAAATAATAGGGTACCTACAAATTGTTCCATACAATCAACAAATATGTAAATAAGGTACTAAATTTGCATCGTAACAATACAGTTTCCATATATAAAGCCAAAAAAATTCTATTAAACATTTTTTTTTCTAGAAAATTATATTAGAATAGAATAGAAGGAGATCATTCAAAAATTAATTAAATAAATTGGGAAAGAGGTGTTCTCGGTGGCTGACCACAGCAAGTTTTTTTTACTGGACCCCACAGGAGAGAGAATATGTTTGGTCAGACTCAGTCTGATCAAAACTTTCTACATCTTCTTCACCATTCATGGTAGAAATAAAACAGGACCACTGATGAAAAATTAAAACAATCTTCAAAAACCAAACGAAAAATAAAATAAAAGTCTATTTATCAATGCAAGAATTTATAAAAGTTATGTTACAAACTTATGAAGGTTAGGCCTAGATTAAAACAAGATAATATCTACTGAAGAAACAATTATCTAAACCAAAAGAATCACTGAAAAAACTAAGGATAAAACTTGTGGCAGATAAGTTTTTAGAAGAATACAATTTTATTCAGATTTATTATATTAATTTTATTAAATATTAATAAATATTAAATATTTATTAAATATATTAAAATACATGTGTTGTCATAAAGAAATAAAAGAAAATTCAACCGATATTTGGTAAAACTTATCCTGTGAAGTTAATTTTTATTCCAGATAATTTTTACCTCGGAAACTGGGTAAACATTATTCTTTGTTTTTTTCTATGAAAGAAAAGGAATAAAGCAGATTATTATTCATGCGAACTGAATGTTGTAATATAACATTACATGTACCCAACAAAGTAACACAAATTAATACATGTATCATGAAAACCTTTTAAAGTAAAAGGTTTCCAAAAATGCATGCTTTTAATAAAACATAAAATTTTAACCTTTTTTTTATGACAGAGAAGGAATAAAGCAGATTATTATTCATGCGAACTGAATTTTGTAATAGAACATTACACGTGCATAACAAAGTAACACGAATTAATACATGTATGATGAAAACTTTTTAAAGTAACAGGTTTCCAAAAAATTCATGCTTTTAATAAAGCATAAAATATGTACTTTTAAAAGTGCTTCCGCAGATTTAAAATTTAGGTCACTATATTTTCTTCCCATTCATACATTATTAAATAAAAAATATTTTGATATCGTGTAAATTAATTAAAGACATGAGACTGACAATTCGAAAAGAGCAAACATGAAATTTTACAGAATGGACAAAAAAAGTATTGTGTGATGGGTTTCAAAATATAAAATGCGGACATAATTATATGCGATCATTTCAGAACGGTACAAATATGAAAAAAATATGTGCTTGGAGGAGGAAAAATTAAATGGACTTTACTGAGTTGTCATTCTCGTAACTTTATAATACATTTTTTCGGATTAAAGGAGGGACTGCTTTTGCATATTCCTAATATTCATCAAAAGATAAGTAGTGTCCTAAATTTCTTGAACCCTTTAATAATCTATCGGCGCATTACTTAAGAAAAGAAAGATTAAAAAATTTAATTTCTGGACCGTTGAGCAGGTTTAATAAGTCAAATTTATCCTGTGAAATCAATTTTTGTTGTAGGTAATGTTTATTCCAGAATTGAGGTCAACTTGTTCCTTTGCTTTTTTCGTGTCCTGTTATTCATGTAGCAAAAATAGATAGGTACTATTTGTAACAAAAAAAAAAAACACTGAATGTAGCTAACTTTACGTTCCTTTTTGATCAGAATTTCGTGAAGTGATTTATTTTCATGTCAAATAAAAATACGATTGTACAATTTTTTCCCGAGTGAAACCGGAAAAGAATCGTATTTTCAATCAGTTTATACTGAAATATGTATGATTGTTATGTCACCTTTTTACGTAAAGTGCAGTTTACTTTGCACAACATTTTTTACGGTAAGTTTTTCTTTAAATTTTTTATAACTTGAAGCTTGAAAAATATTAAAAATATGTACATATACCAGCGATGAGTCAGGTAAGGAATTATTTACTTTTAAATAAATAGCAAAATTTTAAGATTTAGAAGCGTTTAAGAGTTCAAGCATTTAAGAAAATAAGCATTTAGAGTAACAGGCAGTTCTGAAATCTTAAAATATTGAAATTTTAAAATCTTAGTTCTAAAATCCTTAAACTTAATCTGTAGATCTGTAAATGTAATATTTACGTAATTATTCCTACAACAAACAGTGTGCGTTTTTCTTTGCTTTATTGTGAAAATTAAGAAACTTAACTCATGAAAACATAAAATGTTATTACTCATTTGTTTCAAGTTCACTTTCTTTAGTAAGACTTAGTCATCTTAAGAGAGAAAAACATTTTTTTTAATAATAAATTTTTGTATATAAATATTAGAAATTTCCATGGCAATTTTCAGAGTCATGTGTCTGAAGTTTATAGTTACAGTTTCGTAAATTTCAGTTACATTTTTTGTAAATTTAAGAGAAATTTATAAAGCATGGCACAGCATGGCAATGTCTGAAGTTTACAGTTACAGTTTCGTAAATTTCAGTTACATTTTTGTAAATTTAGTAAAAATTGAGGTACAAGTAACTGAATATTCCATTAAAATAACTTTATTTAACGATACTTGTAACTGAAAATTCAGAAACTTGTAACTTACAATTCAGAAACTTGTAACTTACAATTCTGAAACTGTAACAGAAAAAATTTTACGTTTTGTGCAGTTATATCGGATATTACATTTAGTTACTTTTTCATAAATTAAGGATACTTTTTCATAAATTTCATTTGAGTTACCATAACTGAAATTTAATAAAAAATTCATAAAAATTCAGTAATAATTTGATAATTTCCAGACACGGTTTCTAAAAAGTGTTTTAAATTTCATAAAAATTTCTGTAACCTTCGTAACTTAAAAATTTCGGAAATTTACGAACATTTTTAACAGTGTACGTGTTGGTAATCGAGTAATAAATTTTGAAAATTTGGATGTGCCAACAAAACCTTCTTTCGAATTTTGTAAAAATATTTACCTCTCAAGTATTGTAGAATTTATAAATGATTTCTAGATTTTAAAATAGGGACGAATCTATGGAACTGAGGTTATAAATCATACGAAGTTGAACACAGGTAGAGGAAATTTAAATTCATGAAAGAATTTATGTATCGTATATTTTATAAGAATTTTAAAAAAAACATGCCAAATTCCTTTTTCAAGTCGGATGTTATATTTATAATGTGCTTATAATGCAATAGACTTTGGATAACTAGTCTTGAAATTGATAAAATAAGTACCTATATTATAATCTCGCAGTTAGTAATCGTGTTCTAAAATCTACAAATTTTGTCACTAAATATATGAAGAACTGTAAAAAAGTTCTGTTTTAAGGCAGGATTTATGTACCAAAAGAGAATCACCTTAAGGGCAGGTAACAGAGTGTGACGTCACAAATTCTTTAAAGCGAACTTACTCATAAACTAATAATTCGAATGGATTTTCCATACCAGACAAACAATCCTCGTTATTTCCTTTATGGCTGTCTGGTATGGAAAATCTATTCGAGTTATTAGTTCATGACTAAGTTCGCTTTAAATAATTGCTCTCGTGACATTCTGGTACCTGCCCTTAAGAATAGTCCTGCATCTATTTTAATCCCGCTTCACTTTTAAAAGAAGACCATGTAATAGTATCAAATAATTTCTATTTATTTAAAGGCCTTAGTTCGACCGTTTAAAGCATAAATGTATGCTTTTCCAGGATACACCTTTTTTATTATTCCTAAAGATAGACAAAGAAGTTAATATTTGTTTGACTAATTTCAATTTCATTATATGAATATCTTTTAACGTGTCTCCAGATTTGGACTTCATCGTTGGTCATCGAGTCCAGAGACACAGTTTGTATAGTTTCTCAATAAAAATAGTAGTTTTCAATATTTAAACCATAAAAAAGTTAATTTTGATTTTAAAAAAATAATCGACTTATACAAAAAGCGGCCAAAAATGGAAATTAAATCCGTTATTAACGAATTTCATTAAAATACAAAAACCTTACATCTGTGCAATGTCATCGTGTCCTTCGTCTTTTTTATGCGTGTACTTTTTATAAAGTAAGTTTCCCATGAAAATATAGTCCGCAAAAAATACTTCGTTCAAAAGCGCACGGATTAAACAAATTAACATTGAGAAAGTAATCTTTAAAAAAAGAATTTCTCTCCATTTTTTTATTTTCATCCATAAAAGAAACCCAAAACTTTTTACAGTGAAAATTACAGAAAAATTGAAACATATTTCGAGCTAAAAAAGTAGCTTTAATTCCTGAATGTTAATCTCCAATGCATCTGATTTTGAGTCTAGTTTTTTTAGTACAAATTATTGTCCATGTTCGTGAGAAATGCTAGACTTTGTACAGTGATTATCAAAATCAACAAGTCTTGTTAAGAAAGTGGATCGGTCAGCTTAGTGACTCGACACAGAAGAGCTTGCGCAAACTTAGAGCCTGTGAGTCTCAATTCCTGTCTTTCTCTTGTCTTTAACCTCACCCTCCATTGATTCTCTCACTCTCTTTCTCTCTTTCCATGTCCCTCTCCTTCTCTCTCGAACCCACAGGAAGAATTGCAGCGGAAGGGGGGTTGGAAATTGGGGGTTGGTTACCGAGCAGTAGGGTGGTGATATCCCCCCTCACTCCATCTCTCTCATTTTAGTGCACTCTCTCTCTCTATTCCTCTCTCACCCTGTCTATAGCTCTCCCTCGGACCAGCTTCAGTATTCGCACTCTGGAAACGCAACCAGACTGCCAGTCGCTCGGCGTTCGTTCACCAACGAACCCCCAGTCCCGGCAGCGACGTAACCATGAGGACTACTTCCCGCTAGTTTCACGGACCTTAATTCACAATTAAATTCACTCGACGTAAACAATTTTCCAACGAGATTCCAAATTCATGAAAAAATATTAATCAAAAAAATAAATAAACGTTTAACCAAGGAAATTTTAATTAAAATAGGCAAAATTATTTTTTCGTTCAGTGAACTCAAGTAGTTTCAACAAGTTTCTACTGCGAGGGAATTTATTTAAGAACCTTGAACAAGTGAGAAAAGAAAATTAAAAAAAGTTTAAAAGAAAGTTCCAATTGCTTGTGAGAAGGAATGTGATAATTTAGCTTTGGGAATAGACCAAGACTGGTGTAGTGTCACTTGGTGATGATTTATGTGCTCTAGTTTGTCGAGAGGTAGGGCGAGGAAAAGTTGGACTTGAAGAGGTCGAGGATTGTCTTTGAAATGACACTCGAGAAAATGGAATTTGCTTTCTATCTATTTTCACGAGTACTTTCGTAGCTAAATTCTGGAAGATAGTCTCGAAAACGAATCCCCGATGAGAATCTCTCCCACTGATTTCCCAGAGCACGAGCTGCCGGGGATCAACCAAGTCCATGAAGAATAGATCTGATTCGCAAGAGAAATACGTGGTCTTTTGAGAAGGATGCACTTGATGAAAATGGTATTTGATATCATCAACTTCTTTAACGGCTGAGGATTTTGATCTTTGGGGAAAATATTGCCTCGAGTTTCCTCCTTGAATGGCTGGGATTAAAGGAGTTTCCACTTCCGGTGACTTTTCCTTCGGCTCTTATGACTGAAAAGCGAGTGATATCGATTATAAGAGGCAGACAGGTCGAGAAAATCGGTCGAACGTTTAATCTTCAGACCTCTCAGAGATTCGTTCCGTTCAATGGCCCGATGAGAATTACAGCATGAGCGAGTCAAGGCATGCCGAGGGTTTCGACTCAACTGGAAGTATTTGTGAAGGGACGTGCTAAAAGGATTGAGAAATTCTCAGCCTGGAGGTGTTATTCCTTGACCTGCGTGAGATCGCTCTTTAATGCTTCGATGCATCGATTGAGCCGAGGAAGCAAAAGTGGAAATTATAGGAGCGTGCGATAATTAAGGAAGAGAAAGGGAGGGGGGATGGAATCTCTTGTTGCGGATGGAATTTCATTTTGAATGATATCAATGGTGAGTTCGCATTTGTCGTCGTATTTCAAAATCAAATTGTCGTTTCACTTTTAATCTTCTCTGCCCTAAGACTCAAGGATTTTAAATCAAACCAGACTCTGTGTGGCTTAATCATTAATTATTTTGTCTTCGTAAATTTTTCAGGAAATTGAGAGAAAGAGGTTTTATTGCCTGTAAAAGTCTACCACATACAGATAAAGTATTTTTTTTTAATTTCCTACTACCAACACACAACACTTCAGCCTAAATTCTATTCACTGAATTCACTTCAGCCTATTTTATTTAAAAAATTTATTCCTATATTATAAAGCATTTATTGACAAAATACATTTTTATGATCTCGAACCTTAGGGGATTAGATAAAAGGTTTACTATGAATTCAATAAATGACACAGATGTGATGGATACTTATTATCCATTATAGGGTGATTTTATCGATGACAAATGAAGGACGTGATATTCTGTTATTGAATAAGAATATAATTAATTTCTAAAAATACCGTGAACCGCTGTAAGTTTACATAGGGTTCTTTTGTGTATAAAAAGGGTGACAACTATTATACAGGTTCTACCTACCCGACGAAAATTGGTTTTTAATGAAAGCTTGACCTCGTATCACGTTCCCTTTAGATACGATTTGAGTCAAGGGTATCGCCTGCCGGGAATCTAGGACTCAAATTGCTATTCAGGAATACCACTGATAATTAAAGAGCGATTGAACCTTAGCAAGTTGAAACAGATAATTTCTGAATCAAAAAGGTACCATCGAATCAAAAGTGGTTCTTGGCAATGATTGTTAAAAAGGAAATGAGAAAAATTTTCCTTTGTGATAGTTCAATTTAAAAGAGGTTTTTAAATTATTATTTTTTTGAAACCTTTTTTCTCTTTTATGTAACCTCTAGTTAGTAAATTATTTCGTTACCAAGTTGGTGACAAAAGTAATTATGAATAATCTACACTACTGGTCAGAATTGTGAGCCCACCTGTGTTTCGTGAGATAAATTTTGATAATCTACAAGATGAAATTCTTTCATCAAAATAGTACGAAAGTTAGTAATATTTTACTTCAAATAAGCCTTTGAAGTGATTTTGTCAATTCTGTAAGAAACTTTTGCAAAAATAGAGCATTTTTCGATTATTTATAAAATGTTCAATAACTTATGAAAATTCATATTTTTTAATTTTATTAGACTCATTGTAAAGATAAATCTCCACAGATTTTCATGAATGAATAAGGAGAATCCTCCAATTTTTTCCCTCGATTCTGTTAAAGACTTAACTTGGTGCAAAAAAGTTGTAAAATTTAAAAAATGTGCAATTGCTTATAAAAAATATTAGAAATCAGTATTATATTCCAATAGGATTTATTAAAATTTAATATACATATTAAATTTTAATAAATCCTATTGGAATATACAGGAATGTTCGTTCAGGTCGTCCATATATTACTTAAGGCTTTTCGTATATTCCTGACTCTCTTAGGTGCACGGGAATCATATTTCCTTCTCTCGCACATTAGTTTTACGTAATATATGGACGATCCTGTAGGACTTTACTTGAAATTTTACAACTTGCTTGCACCAAGTTTAGTCTTTGACAGAATCAAGGGAAAAAATTTGAGAGTTCTCAACATACATACATAAAATCCTATGGAGATTTATTCTTAAAATGAGCCCAAGAAAAATCAAAAATGTTAATTATTTTATAAGTTATTGAAAATTGTATAAAAAGTTGAAAAATGCACTATTTTTGCAATAGTTTCTTACAGAATTGACAAAATTACTTCAACTTGGGCTTAATTAATGCCGAATTTTAGTAGCTTTCATGTTATGTGAAAGAAAATAATTAAATAATGTTACATAATAAAATTAGATGTACAAAATTATCTGAAATGATTAATTTTAATATTAACGAAGTTACAGTTTTATACATTCAAGACACTTTCTCCCAATTTAAAAATGGAATTTGATTAAATATATTATTTTCATGTTATTAATTATATATGTGTTCTTCTGACCCCGAATTTTTAAAATAGGAAAGAGTTGTATTGTCTTCAGGGTCGAGAACATTGATCATGCGATGTTAAATCAATATATTTTTGCTCAGTAGAAAAATTGCATTGCAGTGATATTAAAAAATTCATGTTGTTTTCAATTTAATCAAAGATTGTTTTTTTTCAATTGGAATTACGTGCTTGAAGTTTCAATTTCAAAATGTTTGATTTTAGTCTCGTTCATAATATTCTTAGAAATTTCTTGTAATGTTTATTTTAATTCTTATTTCATTAAATTCGTATAAATTTTTTTTATTATTATTTTTTGAGTTCAAAAGATACAATTAAAATTTTTTTACCATTCCAGAAAATATTTTTAATATCACTTTACTATTTAACAAATACTTCCCTCAAGAGCGTGGTATTCTCTGTGGTGGTAGTAAAGAAAAAAAATCTATTATATTTTCATTTTTGTAGAATGTAGAGTGGATTCAACACTGCTGTTTCTTATCTCTATCCGCCGAGAAACGTCCCCCAGCTTTCTATTTCTTTTCGCTCTTTCTCCCCTAACTTTGATGTATTAAAGGGGCACGAGAAATATTCCAGAGGCATTTTCATTACCGTCCTTGCTGGGAATGCACGTGGTACAATGCTTCTTCTCATAAAGCGAATTTTGTAGTTTTACGCGAACCTGAAACTATATATATATATATATATATATATATATATATATATATACATTTGTATGCGTGTATATGTATCTCGCTTATCCGAGAGAGATTAGTTTTTATCCATTCGAATGTATGGCACACTTTCTGATACCTACATCTGAGAAACACAATACTTGTAATCTGTTTTCTCTTTTCAAAACTGCTTTTGTGTTTAATGCTCTTTCAATTTACTAATGAAATTCTTTCTTAGTTCCTTCCATTAAATTGACATGTAATGCAGTTACAACTTTTTCTCCATTACATTCAATAGATATAAAAGTTGTAGTTACTTAAGTTATTTTGTTTGTAACGCACTTACTTCTTCCATTACATTAAATAGATAAAACAGTTGTAGTTGTTTTCTTTTTAAGAAAATCATCCATTGAGAAATTGAAATTGTAATCCAAGTTGCACATCTCTTTCAGAATAAGAGCAATTATCAGAAATTAGCAATGCACTGAAAGCTAACTTCAACAAAATTTTAGTAGCTTTTGACAGTTGAAAAAGTTAAAACTTTTGCTTTGTTAACAAATAGTTCTTCAAAAGTTGGATGCTTTTTATTTGAACTTTTATTTTATTTTGTGTAAAAAGAAAAGTTCATGCTTTGGAAGGTTGTCAGAAAAATAAGTGTTTTTTCCTTTAATCTATGATATAAGAGCCAAGAGTTACAGATTTGGAAGAAGGCCAAAATAGCGATTTAGAAGCCCAGAAAAACCAAAATGAATGTACACCATATTGAATCTACAATGAGGATCAAATACTTTTATCTGCTGTTCAACAATTCGGATAAGTGAAATTTTAAAGCAACTACTTATGCGTACAAGACTTTTCCTGTCCCATACAAGTGTGTTCATGCAGATGAATATGAAAATGAACGCAAATGCCGGAATCATGGATTTAAGTATATATGAGAGTACGCTTATTTTATTAACATTTACTCCATTCCATGCGAGTGTCGCGAGCAGCCGTTTCATAGAATTATTTTCTCTTTGTCGTACTCGCAAGTTGTAGAAAGTATTCGAATAGGTTTGACTCGTAAGCACTTTCATTCTTTTTTAATGAATCAGACTCCAAGGCAGGACAGAGAATATTTTGAAAAGAAAATATAGATTTTTATGGTGTGTGGTTGTTCGTAAATTTTCTAATCAGCCATGTTCTCATTTCATTATAAATCAAAATATAGGTGAAACAGCTTTGAACTTGCATTATACATCCAAAAAGCCGCGCCATTTGATGTATTTTGAATACATATATTTATGGTACTACAGGACCAAAATGCTACGAAAATATCCACTTATTTTAAGGAGAGATTGCAAAGAGGGTAAAAAATCGATTTTAAAAGAAATTACTTGTGATTTATATTTAGAGCAAGTACATTACAAAAAAATATTTGCATATAGGTATATTTTTTTAAAGGCATCGTCGACTTCTGTTACTAAATCAATAACTAAACTTTGGAAAGAATAAAGAATATGAAAATAAATGATTGTGTCGTCTAAAGTGGGAAAAGGCGAAAAGTTATTCGATACGTGAGAAATTGAGAAAACTCCTTCCCAATTTGCACGTGTCTTTCAGAGAACAAATAGATTGGTAAATCGACACTGAAGTTTGAAAACAGAAAACTTTCAGTCTGGTTCGGAGGTAGTAGAATGTATTTCCAAAGGTACATATATGACTAGTCAGTGCTCTGTAACTAATTTCGAAATAAATTGAATAGGAAGCTATAATCGTTACAGATAACACATTCGAAATGTAACTATCGAAGCAGCTATAAATTACTCCTTTTATTACCATTTACTTATCACTCTTCAATTAATCGATTAACACTAATATTTCATCACTTTTTATTAGGCTAATAGTAAATTAATATAAATTATCTGTCTACCTTGAACAATTAATCAAACATTCTACTTTAAGTGGATACTAAGATTGAGTAAATAATAAAAACAATAAGCAAGTACAAATACTTAAAGGTAACTGTTTATATAGAAAAAGTCAGGTTCTGATCATCATTTTTCACAAGTGACACTCGTGTTGTTTTTTCGAGGTAAACTCGCGTGTGGCAGGTATAAGAGTGGGGATGACTGGGTTGCAACAGATAACACAGTTTACAGTAGATACTTGGAATCAATGGAAAATTAATCAATGGTTCATATTAAGAACGAAAGTACAATACCGATAACTTTTCATGGGTGCTATTTTTTAATGATGTAAAATTAAACTTTCTATATTCATGATTAAATTACTAAACAATAAACAAAAAAGTTGAAACGTCATTTAAAGATCTTTGTAAACAATACTTTGTCAATTATTTCAAAAATTCAACTATTTATGTTGCTCGTTTCATAATCTTTTGTTTTTGTTTTGCAATTTCAGTGATAATAATCCAGACTTAACTCTTGAGCAATAAAAACCTTTTTAGTGCACATTCAGGCCAGATGAACCGCGCTAATTCGAGTAAAAGTGCTATTCTATATAGGAGTTTAACCCATTTAAGTCTAAAACAGAATTAATTATCAATTAACAAAAATTTCAATTATCTAAGTCCCAGTGGTAAATTGCATTAGTAGAGGCTCAAAAACTTTATAAAAATATTTTAGTGTTAAGAAGGATTTTCAGATAACAATTATCTCAAATATATTCTGACATCAACTTGAAATTAAAAATTAAGAAAGTAAATCAAATAAATAATTCATTATTTTTTACTTTGTTATTGAATAAATTCCTGCAAATTAAGATTTAGTTTCAGATTATGTTAGGTCTGACATTTACAAGTTTTCCGTCTGTTTTCGGTTGCTAATATTAGGTACAATTTATGGAACAAGATTTCTCACGAAAATACTGCTGAGCAATGAGAGACATTTTGACTCCTAAGAGAACTAGACTATTTCCTAACAATCCCTTATGGAGTACACAACGTCTTACATATTGAAATTTCTCAGAAAATTAATATACCTAAGGTACAAGAGAGTTACTTGAAATTTTCGTGAGAATTTATTTAATTGAATCTTTAAGAAAGAGAAACATTTTTTTTCGAAATTTCGAAGACATTAGAAAATATAAAAATCAATAAAATAATCCAAATGACAACAAATAATAGAGATACGAATTTGTTTTGAATTGTTTCTAAATATAAGGAGATTAATAATCATTACCTCTTCTTCCAATGCAGAATGAATTTTAATTCTGGACTTTAAGGATTTTGTACGTTTAGTCTTGGCCTTTTTTATATTAAATAGCGAAGCAAGCCATGGAAATGAAGGTCAAAAAGAACGTTTCAAAGTTTCAAATTTCAAACGTTTCAAATTTCAAACCGAAACGTTTCAAAAGAATTATCGCATCTCTTCTTTTTGACCTTCATTTCCATGACTTGCTTCTTTATTTAAGGATTTTATTCATTTATGTTTAACAAAGCTATTAAAAGAGTTTTCGTGAATTTTAATTATTGGACTTTAAGGATTTTAATAATTTATATTTAATAAAGCTATTAAAAGATTAAAATATTTTCAGATAATAAAGAAAAAATGGACAAGAATTTAAAGGACGTTTTTTTCAGCTCTCTGACAGCTTCATTATCTATTGTCACATTGTTCTTTTTATAAATTTCCTAACGTTACACTTTTTAGATAATTTTTTCCATCCTATCTTTTTTACAAGAGTGAGGAAGAACGATGACGACAAACTGGATAAAAGAGAGACACAAGGGTGTAAAGGATGGTATGGGCAACTGAGCACGAAAGCGTCATTAGCCCAGCTTCTTGCTAATTGGCTGTAATTAATTTAGCAATTATTTCATGAATTAATCTAAGTCATCGTGTCTGGTAAAGAGCCCGACTATTCTGTTGCTCTTGATTCTCATATTTTATCTCCTGTTTCTGGAAACTTTTTCTTTCCTATAATTTGGTTCTGTACAGAAGTAATTTGTGAGAAACAGTAATTATCAATTAAGGAGAATCCCAGGGGGAGATTTTCCCTTCGTGACAATTGAATTGTCAAAAAAATGTTTTCTTAAAAAGTAGATTGCATTTTTGCAATGCATATAATTTTTAAGGATTTAGTGTGCAACTTGAAGAATTAGCATGAAACTGTATTTAATGTGCAATGTAATTCATGTGTATTTTAAAATAATTTTCAAAAAAGAATGGACGTCATTTACTAAGCAAACCTGACTTTCAAATATTTTTTGTCGATAATGGCAACATAAAATTCCTTTAAAATCTGTACTCAAGTTGGCTTGGAAAGAACCGGACAGTACTGAAACGAGTTTTCAGGATGTGGTCGTTAAAGAACTACTGCACATTTTGACGAGCCGTCTATGACATAAAAACGAGTATTAAATTAAAAAAACGTAACTAAGCCTTTTAATAAAACCAGAAGTAGTTCTTAAAATTTGTTCTGCTGAAATCTAGATTTGTATATTTGCATCATAAATACATATGTAGATCATGCCAAAAGTTTTTAGATACTCAAAATCAGGAAAGCCTACGAAAGTCAATGCATTAGAAAGAGCATTACTGCCACTGAATAATAGTAATATAAAGCATTGAGCAAGGACTTTTTATTCAGAAGTACAAATCAGTTTTTATTAATCGCATTTTTTTAGCTAAATATTTGAGCAGTTGAATTTTTCACATCTAAATACAAGTTAAGTTTCAAAAAAGCGAAGGTTCATTTATTTTAGAATTGGAAATTTAAAAGTTTTCTGATTTAAAGTACAAGATTTTAAAAAACTTATAGAAGGTGCAATAGGAACAAAAATAGAAAAAAATATAATCTATTTTTCTTAGACCCAACGATGACTTTTGGTATGTTTCTTCGTGGAGGAAGGTTTCTGTTTCTGAAAGCTTAAGTGGCATAGCTGTGAGTCCTTGTTGTTGGACACTGCCCAGAGTTGGGTATTAGTAAACTCAGGCTGTTTCAATTTCTGCTTGAAATAGTCTTTGTTTAAAGTTTAAGCTCCAATTAACTGGTTGTACAATGTGCCAGGCAAATTTCAAAACATTAGCATAACATAAACTTGTAGTACAAGTTTCACCAGACCAGAACAATAAAAAACTAATTTTCTGCTTTTTTTAATAGAAAAAAGGAAATGGCAACTAATATTGAACAAAGAATCATGTTTGCTACAAAATGATCTTAGATTCAATTGTTTGTTATTCATGCTACTTTTTTATCTATTGTAATAATTTTATTGGAATAAACTGATTTGAATTTTACAATATTTTTAATGCAAAATAAATTGTACTACAAATTGGAATTACTTGAACTCATTTTTACCCTGGATAAAAAAGCAAAATCTGTTCTAACTTTTGAAAGGTTAATCTCGTCTCTGCTGATCAGGAAAGTAATTTTCTGTCGAAGTAACGAATGCTTCAAACTATAGAGATTCTAGAGATATTAGAAGGAAATTAAGGAAGTTACTCACCGCGAAGACAGGATTTGTATAAGATTCGTAAAAGTTAAGGTCACTCCTTCTATGGTTCTTCTGTGATCGATCTGAGATTAAATGGACTGTGATCTGAAAAAAAAATCTTATAAGGGTACAATTTTCCGACATATTAAATTTGTTTTTAATTTCTATAAAAGTTTATGGGCTAAAAATTAGCTTTCATAATTTAGTTAATGAAATTTTGTAGTTTAAAAAATTTTATTTTTATTATATTAAATTAGTTGATTAAGGGCTAAACGAATTAGTAAAATTTGAACTCAGCAACGAGAAAAACTTCAGTCCTGATAAAACAGTGGTTGAAAAATGGAGATAATGAAATAAGCATATGAAGGGAGTTCATGCTTTTCTGTAAAAGGCAAACTTTTGCAATTTGCATGAAAGGCGAGTCTTTTACTCTCTGTCAGTCGAAAGTGATATGTGTTATATTTACACCGATCAGGAATTTAATGTATTCACAAATCGACTGGGGGAAAACAGAGCAGAACTAAAGTGAAAAAGTTTCACAATAGGCTTTCTCTGGGCAAAGTTCTGAATAAATTATGGAATTCTGTGAAACATAATAAATTGAACAGAAAATATTCTGACCAAAAATTTTAATTTCATTTTATAAATTTTTCGAAACGCATGCTATATATTTCATTTTCATTTTCGAAACCTACCATCAATATCGTAAAAGCATGACCCGAAAATCGAAGTTTCAAACATTTTTGAATCAGTATAAAAAAAAATGTATTAATAATAAAACGGATATGAATTCCATTGTAAAACTAACATTTTCTTCATATTAATTTCAAAAGGTACTAAAGGACTGTTTATTTACATTCAATCACATAAATAGAATGTTATTGTAATCTGTGCATGAATGGCACGCACCGCAAATTAAAATTGTAAAGATTCATACTATGAGCGTAAATAATGTTTATTTTCAATTAAATTTAAAAATCAGTAAATATTTTTAGAAGTCCACAAAGAAAATTTTTACAAAATATTGAAGTTAAATTTTGTATTTTCTATTTGTGTGAATTAATCAAGTACCTAATAAAGGAATTGAAATCTTACAGATGTTTGAAAAGCACTTTATAACAAACACATTCAAATTACCATAATCGCAGATATATTTTCTCCATTCATCCAAGGAATGTCATGTACCACCATAAACCTCAAAGACCAGTTTTAGACAAGCAGCTCTTGGGAATTCTACGTATGTGCTTGTGCTTCGAAAATTCTGGAATTTCTCTTCAAGAAATTCTATATGGATATACTCTCTTTAGATTGGAAGCTGCAAAATTCCACCCTTTTATCACATGCAAGCTATTAATTATATTTTTCTGCATATTCTGCAATAACGAATTGGTTTAAAGCTCTTTTAATTTTTAAATTTTTCTAATAAATTAGGATAATTACGATCAATTCTTATATTTTATTGCCATTTGATTTTTTGCTCTTCCTTTTCCCAATTTGTGAAAATGTACAGCTCAAGAAATATCAAACACGTGGCCATAAAAACAATTTCAGATCGTGTGACATTTTCACTGCAGACATTTCCGAACTATGAAATTCAATTTTCATCGCCAGACGCACGGCCAGTCCAAAAGATCGTAAAAGAAAGCAAAGTAAAAGTGGAAACAAAGTAAGGAGTAGAAATGGGAAAAGAAAAAAAGTCATGCCTTACTAAAGGAATCTTTTCTAAGAAGATTCAAGTATATGACGTGGCAATCGATAGAAACCGATTCTCGCAATCGAAATATAAAGAAGAAACAAAAACAACGAAACTCAGCCAGGAAAGTTTCTATCATGCATTTCGTTTCCACTTCACCTTTCCAACTTGGGAATTGGAGATACCAATAGCAGTTATTGACAATGTCTGAATAATAACACATAGAAATACAATTATTAGAGCAATTGAATTGAAAATAGTACTTTCATAGGAAAATAACTTTTAGTTAAATTTTCCGTGAAATCTTTTCTCGATAAAGTAAAAATGCTTTCATGTTCAATTGAATATGTTAGTTCAATTTGAATTTAAAAATATCAATTTTGCAGAAATGATAACAATAGTATTTTTATTTCCAAATTGAATTAAATCGTCTTTCCCCTATTCAGTGATTACAGGAGGGAAATAAATTGAAAATAAGATTTCATTTACCGACTTTTATATTATATATTTGTGAAGCTGGAAAGTGAAAGAACCACAAAGATCCTGCAACTGCAGGATAAGGGGTCGAAGCGATTCCTGGTCCCATAGGAGAGGGTCTCATAAGACACGATCTGCTCTCGAATCGTTCAGAATGTTTCTAGAACGAAAAACGCCACAATGTGTCAACCCGTCAATCGGACCTTTGAGCTTTTGATCCTTTTTTTCAGCTTTATTCATAGACCCTCGTAAGAAAGTGATTCTCCTGTTACAAAATATCGATCCAATAACAATCGTGTTTATATTGACATCGGTTTTATTGTATATATTGCAATAAAGGAACCTTGAAAAGTACTTAATTCTCGCTTTTACAATCATTAATTATGTTCATGAAAGAAACCAAGTGGAGAAGCGGACCACTAAAGTTTACAAGGGAAAATATTTTATTATAATTAATTAAAATCGACTTTAAATTAATTAAAATTAATTAAAATTAATTTTTTGAAGTTATTTTTGGAAAAACCATAAGAAAATTGTGACTTCTTCAAATTCCTGCTTTTAGACAAATAGTTGCATGTGTTTATATTTTATTAATTGCTTTCTCAGAGGAAGCTTTGTAGCCATGAACATTTTCGATATTTCTCGACCTATTTCGACCTCAGAAATCCGAAAATGAGGATTTTAAAAAATATCCCCGTGTGTGTATGTTCACAATATCTTTTTAATTATATCTCAGAAACGAGTTGAGCTAGGGTTACGAAATTTGGAGGAATTATAGTCCCATCGATGTTCAAAATTTTTCAAGTTTTGAGCCGGATCAGATGAGAAAAATATTTTCTTTTATTTTACGTTTTTCTCAAAAATCGTTATATATGTTATTTTTCCCCCAATTTTGGTTATAGTTAAGAAAATTTACTTTACTTTTTAGTTATATCTCAGAAACGAGTTGAGCTAGGGTTACGAAATTTGGAGGAATTATAGTCCCATCGATGTCCAAAATTTTTCAAGTTTTGAGCCGGATCAGATGAGAAAAATATTTTCTTTTATTTTACGTTTTTCTCAAAAATCGTTATATATGTTATTTTTCCCACAATTTTGGTTATAGTTAAGAAAATTTACTTTACTGGAGGATGTTTTGAAATACACCGTTTTCTACCGAAAAAGATTGAGGTTAATTCATTAAATATATTGATATAGCAAAAAGTAAATTTAAATAATTTTTTTTTATTTTTTGACAATTTTTGTCATAATTTGTTAAATCATAAAAGATTTTCAAAACACACTTTTTTAAAACAAGGAGTTGTATTTTGTTGAAAAAAATAATCACAATCTTTGTAATCATCTCCAAATAAAAATTTCCCTGAACTAAAATTTTTTAATTTTTGATTATTTCGTTTACAAAACTTTTGTTCAATTTTGGGAAAATGGCAGTATTGCAGGAACGAAATTTATTCATTTTGACGAGACGAATCAATAGACCTATTTGAAAATCTTCTATGACTAACTACAGTTATAATCGAATAAGGTTATAAATTGTTTGTTCTTAGCTGGTGCTTTGTCGAAAATTATAGAGATATTAAGATTGTTATGATCAATTTGATAAATCGTTATGAATTTTTAAATTATCTATCACAGTATATGAATTTTAGCCTCGTTGAATTAAGACAAATAAATTTTTGCTCTCATGAAATTTTTATTTGTTTTTCCTTTCCAGATTTAGTAGGTTAAAACAGAAAGCAGCATTTGCTGAATCTCGCCTTTTAGGAACATAATTTGGTGCTCCCATATTTTGTTACTAATTTTATAAGCTATAAACTACAGAATTACCAATAAAGGTCTTTACTACCATTATTATTATTCAATTTTGGGAATATAGCAATATTGTAAATACCAAATTAATTCATTTGCATGAAAGGAGTCGATTAAACTTCTTCGAAACATTCTATAGTTCAGATTAAATTATATATTTTTTAAATCCAGACTAAATTTTTTTTATGATTGTAGGAAAACCCGGATAATTATCACTTCCTCTATAAAGACGCAAAACTTAATGACTCAATATGACGATGCAGTGTGTTTTTTCTGTCAGCCTAAAAAATATGAGTTTTCATTAAAAATGAATTATTTATAATTTAATACCCAACCCTTGCGATTCTTATGGTAATAACGACTTATTGTGTTAAAATCGCAAAACTGAACAGCGTAGAAAATACTGTGAATATGGCAACAATGCGTATTTCACGACGCATTCGAAATTAAAAATACACAAAGAGATTTATGGTTCTTTGTGTATCCGGATAGTCCATAAGATCCATCGTTAACAGTTTTTCATTAAAACGCGAGTATTAAATTTCCCTCGTTATAAAAAAAGTGAAATTGGCCTTTGTCTTTTGCAAGTGAAAAATATTTTCTCTCTGAAAGGACTGCCGACAATTTTAAATCCTTGAGTACACTTTACTGTATGGACGTAGATCCAGCGTCTTTATCCTTAATACGATGAAGGCCTTAATCGCACACTTCTTGTTCCAGGAATCGACGAGACCGGAAGAGAGTAAAACGGGCTGATCCTCTTCTTAAGGACCGTAATCCTTTAGCTCGGGATTCACGCCCCCATCGACGATCGCACCGAGATTTAAAGGAAAGAAGTGAAGTAAAAAGGAAAGAAAAGAGTAGAAACGGAAGGAGATATAGTAGGAAGAAAGCAAGTATAAGAACTCCAAGGAATAAAAATGGCAGGTAAAGGAAAGAAGCCATCACGGGTGAAAAGAGCAAAGATTTCGTGATTGGTCGCAGGGAGAGAGAAAATTTGAACACTCAAGAATAGAGTCGGATAAAATGGAATCTTCGAAGGAAGTGTTTCATCGGTCACCTGTTCAAAACATCAGCATTTCTAATGACCTTTGGTACTTAGATGATCCACCTGGGTTCGCGGATGGTGGAAGACACAGGGTCGTTAATGACGATATTAACTTAAATTTTCTTCGCAACGATTCGAGCGATTCGAATATTGAAGTTAAATGGTTAAATGACCCAGTTCAGCCGTCAACCACGCCTCCTCTCAACAGGATTCCCTCCTTCGAGATGCCAACAATGGCAACCACCGCCGAAAATAATACCTTCATGTCGGACCTTTTCGTGTTTGATGATCTCAACGAGTACTTAAGAAGATTTAATTTAACCTCCAATTTGTCGTACTATGGTGGTACGAGCTTCAACTTTAGTAACTGCATCAATAGTACGTCGAGTGATGAGGAAAAATCTGAAGTTAACAATTGGTGGGCTCTGATATTAGTGGTGGTGCCGTGTCTCACCCTTTTCGGTAATGTTCTGGTTATCTTGGCAGTCATGAGGGAAAAAGCACTTCAGACTGTTACCAATTACTTCATCGTCAGTCTAGCATTGGCTGATCTTCTGGTTGCGGTTCTGGTCATGCCATTTGCAGTTTATGTTTTGGTAAGTTCTCAACTATTTAATTATTTTTATGATACTTCGCTATTACCAATCATGGTAAAGTTACTTTTTAACAGCAACTAGATATTCTTACTGTTATATCTCGGAAAAAAGTAACTGGTCACAGAGTACCTTTCCAAAATGTAAGCTTTTTCAGTTACTTTTGCACAAAAAAAGTAACGATTTTTATAGTTATAGTTATAGTTTTAGTTTTATAGTTATAGTTACACTAAAAAAATCATTACCACCATCGTTACCAAAAAAGGTAACTACTTGCTTTAACTGGTTGGAATATCTGTAGTACTTTTAAAAAGTTCATAAAATTATAATTTAATAATCAGATACAAAAATGTTCTATTATTAATATTTTGTAAGCATAAAGCAATGATGAAGAGTCAGAACAGTGATATTTGAAACAGTTCATATTAGAAAATTATATCGTCACATAGTCCAGTCATCTGGTACTTTGGTTGGTAAAGTAAGAAAACTAAATTTTTTTATAATTCGCTTCATTTTGGAGTGCATAATATCGTTTCAGGTTTTGTAACAAGGTTTTGGCCCTGTAACCCGGAAAATTTTTTGAAAAAGGAGCAAAAAATCATATACCTGTGGTTTGTTGCTTTCCTGTGCATCGTAGAGGAAAAATGCATTATACAAAAAAAAAGGATAAAATTCTGAGAAAAACTAAAAAAAAAGTTTTCTAGTACCAATATTTTGGTAAAAAGTTTTCTAGTACCAACATTTTGGAAAAAGTTATGGTTTTTCCAAGAAACCCATTTTTTCGATTTTTTGCTAAAATTCACAACTTTTTTTTGCTTCCGTGTAGCTCGGATCCGGGGTGTCACAAGTCAGAGATGAATTAAACTAGACGTTATTATTTGTAATTTAAAATAAAAAAGGTTATCCTAACTATAATAGATCGCGAGTTAACATCTCTCAAAGTTGACCCTTTTCGGCCTATTTTTAGGGGTAAATAGCATGAGTTCAATTTTTTCAAAGTCGCTTGTTTAAAGGTGTCACAGGATAAATGAGAGTACATGAAATTACACGTAGTGTAATGACACCTAGATGTCACAGGAGAAAGCTCTTCCCAGATAAATGAAAGTGGGTTAAAATCTGCGTAAATTAAAAAAAAAAGAATGTCCAAACCCTAATAGGTCACGAGTTATGACCTTGTAACTTGGACCCTTTCTCTATACTATAATAACTATATTAAAATTTTAACATTTCTGTGACTCAATTCATTAAAAATAAATAGTTAGGTCAATTTTTACCAATAAACAAAAAATTATTTGAAGAAATGTTACCTCCTTGTGCCTGAAATATGCATTTTTCGACATTTTTGAGCTACAATTTCCTCAAATATGCATTTTTTATAACACATGCATGATTTCAGCCCTTTTTGATGCCTATTAGGCGGGGCTAAACCTCTACCTTTTGCTCAACAGGGAGTAAAAAGTACTTTTTACTCCCTGTAAAGTGACGTCACGTATGAATAATGAAAAATTATATATCTGTAAGCTCG
>JBAGKK010113384.1:0-25486 GCA_037177015.1 Euceroptres primus
GTTGAGCAAAAAGTAGAGGTTTAGCCCCGCTTAATAGGCATCAAAAAGGGCTGAAATCATGCATGTGTTATAAAAATATCTTTTCAGATAAAAGAATAGTAAAACCGTAAATAATTTTATTCATGAGAATAAGACCTTCTAAAGATAAAAAATGCTGATATTCTTTTCAGATTATTATACATTCAAGTAGAGAAAACTATTTTAATTTATTTTTTAAAAAATTATCTATTATTCTAATAAATAATTAATAATTGTATGAGGATTTTAAAGCTAATTTTATGTAGGTAAAACAAAAAATAATAAAAAATTGTTTATGATCATAAACTTGCTTTAATGATAAATGAATGTGTGAGTTACAATATACTACTTTTGTATTTGAATTTTTATAATTACATTACCTATTAATTGAGATCGTTTCTACTCGTTCAGCTTTTTTGGACGACTGGCTCAATCGAAGCAAATTGGCTATTCAACTAGCTTTTTTGAATTTGGAATTTTTTTACTGCAGTTATATTGCATTCTCATCATATGAGAAGGTATTGGTTTTTTTCACCTTTATTTCATTATCAAAAAACACGGGAGGGGGTTTCCCCGTGATTCCCTCTCTCCTTTTAATAGTGGTACAAATAGCCACATTTTCCCATCCCATTAGTTGTCCAAAAAAAAGCTGGTCGAATAGCCGCTTCACTTCAGTTCGGCTATTCGTTCAAGAAAGCTGGACGAATAGACACTTCGATTGATTGAATTTTAATTACATATAACGTTTATCCTACAACGATTGTAATAAAATAATTGTCTGAAGTTTCAACTTGAAAAAAATTTGTTACATTAACGATTAACAAATGACTTTATTAATAAAATACACAGATTTGATTAATATCCTATAAGAACTTAACAGTCTTTTAAAAACGGTTTTTTTAATAAAAAAAAGCTATTTCTTATTTTTCATTAGGAAATCAGGATTGCACTAATTTTCAAAAAATATAACGAAAGATTTTCTTCATAACAATGAAGTTTGAGAGTTTAATATTATACAGGGTGTCTACTCAAATCCTGAAACAAATTCTCTGACTTTTCCAGGTTTTTTCCATCAGGTATTTCTAGATTTTTCCAGGTATCATTTTTTGGCCATTCAAGCATGAAATACGGAATTTTATAACACCCCCGCCCCCATTAAAGCATTATCTAAAAATTGAGTAACCCCATTTGTTATCCACATGTGAATTTTTAAATTACAATTATTTAAATTTAATACATTTAGAAAAAAATATGACGGATGATAAAACAGTGAAATAACAGATGTATTTCAAAATAATGTTTATTTAATACGCGTTATACTCTAAGAGTACTTAAGGTGTTTTGTGACAAAATCTCCATGAACATGTAATAGAGAATACAAAACACAGTCAAATAACTTCTCTTAGTTTACGAACGAAACAACGTTTATAAAGAAATAACGCTAGTAATAAAACATTTAAATATTTTCTTAAATACATTCTGTTCTGCTTAATTTTTTATTTCTGCAATTTTTTCTTCGAGTGCGATGGCTTCTTTTTGTGCTTATTCCAGAATTTTCCTACGTTTCGCTTCAAGTTCTTTTATCTCCAAAACTTTTCGTTTTTTTTCCTCCGCGTTCAATTCAAATCGGAATAAGGATGTAATGTCACGAGTTTATTACGAATAATATTTTTCCAGTCCTTGTGAATATCGTTATTTAATTTTGTTACAATTAAAAAAAATTCAGTACACTCGAAAAAATTCCCTGACTTTGAAAAAAATTCTCTGCCTTTGAAAAAAATTCCCTGACATTTCCAGGTTTTTCCAGGTTGAGTAGACACCCTGGAAAAAATTCGCTAACGATTCCAGGTTTTCCAGGGTGAGTAGACACACTGAAAAAAAATTCCCTGACAATTACAGGTTTTCCAGGGTGAGTAGACACCCTGTATACTAACAATAATACTAACAAAAAATCTCTGGATTCCTTCTTCATGTTACATTACTTTTTAAAATGATTCTGCTTTGAGCAATGATTAAGTAGTAAATAATGTGAAATGAGAGAAATGCTCAGAAATTTTTTTTTTTTTATTAAACTCCAAACTTAATTTTTTTTCATAAAAATCTTTCATTGTTGAAAATAAAGTTTTATTTACCTTGAAGTCATTTTTGTTCTATTAAAATACTTTTTTCTCAGTAATATTAAGAATAAAAAAATAAAAAAATATAAGAAATTTAAAATAAGGAAATGAAGGGAAAGATTACTGCTTATAATTAAATGAAATATTCCTTTAGTTCCTTCGTCAGACTGTTTAGGTCATCATTTCTGAAAGTTTCGTTTTCTGTCGTTCTGGAAAGACTCTGATTTCTAAATCTGTCGTCACTCAAGGAGAAAGATTCAAATTTGACTGAATTTTTCTCTAACATAAAATCTGCCTGATCTAAAATTTCAGATTCTTCACTACTTAAGGACTTGAAACTTTTTAGACCATCTTCCCGGATCTTTTTTAATAGCAAAGCTTTAGCTTTTTTAATTTCTAAATACGCATCAAAGTAAGAATCTGAACTTCCAGAATTGGTTGATTCAGAAGACTCACTCATTTTTGTGTATCTTATTGGTACTTCCTGATCTCTTGCTGCTTGACTTCCTGAGAGTTTTTTTTCCGATCTTGTATGGGATTTATTTAAGTACTTTTCCGTTTCTTCGACTCTATGCGGCGGTGGAAGTGCACATTTTGGTAACACTTCAGCAATTTGTTTTCGTTTGGCCCCATCGATGATTTTGGTCTCCTCATCTCTATTAGATAAATCGGAATCTATGAGAAAAGAATTTTCAAATTCGTTGATTAAGTATGGATCTTTGAGTCTGTATTTTAGAGTCGAATCCCATTTGCGCAATTTTGGGTATCCATCAGGAGGCGAGAGGTCCAGTTCCATCAGTGGTGCTGGAGTCTTCACAGGTTTTCGTTCTGACATTCTTTTCATAACTGAAAAAATGTATTTTCATTACTTTCAAGCATTTGGTAGAGTTACTTTTACTGTAATTAATATATTGCAAGTTTTTCCAAATTACTAGTAAGAAACTTTATTTCAAAATAAAACAATATAGGTTATTCTCATTTACAATAATCTATTTTGAAAATAATATAACCCTCGGAACTTGTACATAGAGGATATTTAAAATTTACTGTCGTAATATTTAAGATATCAATCTTTTGGAAATTGAATAATATAAATTGAATTAAGTTTGATATTACTTATTAAACTCTATGTACCCAATAATATTATGATGAAAAGGTGGTTTCAAATTCATTTCTATGTATATAGTATTCGTTAGCATACAGCGTATTTGTTTGCGTATATTAGAATCAAAATTTTATAACATATTTCTGTTACCTGGTGCGTACAGCAATGTTTACAGTTGACTGAGATATTCAACAGCCTCCAGGGCCTCCAGCATGCTATATGATGGTGAGTCCACAATAGGAGTTTGGAAATCACCGTACATTGACTGTCATCGCGTAACTGCGCGTGCATCCTGTAGACAACTGTCACCGGCATTCATGTGCCTCTACCTGCAGTAAAATGACCGACTTTTCAAGCATTTTCAAGTTTTCACCACCGTTTTTTTGGCAAAAGGATGTGCGCGCAGTTCTACGATGCCAGGTCGGTGCTACGTCGATTTCCAAGCTCCTATTGTGGACTCACCATGATGCTACAAGTTGCTATATATACTCTATACCCTCTATAAGTCTATAGGACTGCTATGCTTACTGCGAAGTGCGATTAGTGATCACGTCGTGGAAGTGTCAGAAAGAAGAGGGGGAAATATTGTATTTCTCTGTAATTAAAAATTGTTTTAAAATAAATAATAATAATCAAAATAAATACCACACATAAATTTTTAAATTATAAATAAACAATAAAATGAAAAAATTATTTTCTTGAAATTCATCGTAGAATCTCTACATCATATTTTAAAAAACATCAGCAATTCCAAAACTTAAAAAAAAAAACTTATACATGAATATATGCACAATTTAGATTTTATACTATAATTTTATACTAAGTGAGAATATTTTTTAGACAATTTCTAGTAAAAGCCTGAAAAAATTTTCCCATTCCTTGATAAAAATTTCTACTCTAGTTCTAAATAAATAAATAAATAAAGAACGATTCTGTAAAGTTTTTATGAGCAAATTGTTTTTTTATATTTCTTCTAGTACATTTTATTATAGAAATTATAAATCTTCTCTTAAATTTCTCTCGAGGTTATATATGCTACAGAAAAATTGCTGAGATAGTCACGTTCAAGAATCGTGTTACAATATTTTTAGAATTTAGATTTTACTAAAGACTTATGCTGAACATCAAAAAGAAATCTATTATTATCAAGTTATTATTTAAGAACCATAGAATAAATTTAAAACGCCTCTATTTTTAATTGCACGAAATATTCGCATTTAAAATTGGTTAACTTTTGCAATGATTTAACATTCGTTTGTTTAAAAGAAAAATCATTGTTATAGACATAGACGATATAGGTATCTAGAAGAATTTATTAACTAGTTTCTAAAAAAAACAATATTACGATAAGTTTACTGTTGATCAAGTCAGTTTTTGTATTCAAAGTAAGTCCAATCCTAAATAAATTATATTTACAACCTTTACATAATTATTAAAAAATACTATTATCAATAAAATTAAAACCGCCATATTTATGTTTAAAAAATATATAAAATGTTTTATCAAATTGAAGACATGAGAATGACAACTCGTTAAAGACCATTTGAAGTTGCCCGGAAAGAAGGCTTTCATTAAAAAGTATTGGAAAATTTTCTGCATCCAATGGTAACGCGAAAAATATTGAATTCTTTTGGATCCCCTTTTTGTCCACGCGTTCCGAATCCCCATATCAGTAAAACTTAACTTTTAAATTGAATCCCTTTCTGTACCCAGCGGCGAGAATATTTTTTTGAATACTTTTGGATACCAAAAAGCAACCATTAAATAGAAAAATTTTAATCCCCTTTAATTCAGCACATTTCGATACTTTTATTTACAGTTTTTCGAATAGTAGTGACGAAGGAAGCTTTTTAAAACATAGTATTCGTCGTTTTACGATGTCAGGAATGATCATTCCTGACTTCGTAAAACGACGAATACTGCTATGCGTGTAGAAATCAATTTCCACACGCAGTTGTGAAAAATAATTTTTAAATTTTTTTATCATAACTTTATATTTTTGTAATTAATAACATTTAAATATTTTGAGTATTTTACAATAAAGTGGTGTATTGAAGTGCCCAATCCTAATAGATTTTGCAAATTCCATGCTTTTTGAGCACCTTCTGATGCGTTACACGAAAATTGTGTTTTTAATTTGAGGTTACATTTGACAACTCCAAAGGTGATTGGAATGTTGTTAGTTTTGCTATCTAATCGGGGATTCAAAACGAAGGACAGAAAAGGTATTCTTAGGGATTAAAATTTTTGAATACTTTTTAATGCAAGCCTTCTTACCGAGTGGCCCCTAAGTAATAGTTAAAATAACCTTATTTAGGATCGAACTTTCAAATGGTCTTTACCGAGTTGTCAATCTCATGTCTTCAATTGTTTTAAATAAAACTGAAATGTGAAAATGAAATTTTTTTCCGAAGACTACTAATTCAATAAAATACTCAATTTATGGCGCAGGATCTTGGAACATCTTTATTTCAATGTAATTTTGTAATTGTTAAATTTTTGAATATTCGTTCACCAAATTTCGTAAAAGTTCAAGCAGTCCAAAAATAATTTTAATTTAATAAAAAAAAAATTCAACACTTTTCATCACACTCTGTGATCAAAGGTGGTGAACAATCACTGTGTTTTATTCCAAAGGTATATTCAGGAGATTTTTTGAGCAGCTTTGGTAAATATGCTGGTCCAGGTCCATCACAGTTGAGATTACTAGTTTGCTTATTACCAATAATGAAGGCAGGTGGTCTCGGTTTCGTTATGTCTATATTATAAGGTGGATATGGTCCAGGACTAGATGTACATCCTACTCCACTTGGGCGCATTCCACTGAAAATTAAGTGAATCAATTTCATGTTTAGATCATTTATTTTATATTAATATATTAATTCTATTTTATATTTCTAAAAATATATTTGGTTCTGTGTGTTGTGTAGTGATGCATTTCGAGATTTTTCGAGATTTTCTCGAAACATGATCAGTTGAGATCAAAATTGAATGGAGACCGCGTATCTCAAATAAAAAATTCGAGATCTTGGGTCGAGATTTCTCGAAAGTTCCAGATCTCGAGTCGAAATTCTCGAATTTTTTATTTGAGATTCTTGATCTCTGTTTAATTTTGAATTCATCCGGCCATTTTTCGAGGAAATCTCGAATTTGTCTCGAAATGCATCACTAGTGTGTTGTGTCCTCTTCTGAATAATTTTATAAATACTGTTATCATATTTCAAATAAATTATTACATTTTGAATGCTGGACCCGGAGTTCTATCTGGTAAAGGATAAGGCCCAGGAGTTTCACCTCCGCTTCTTTGTGGAGTTCTAAATCTGATGGAAAACTTCGGACTGCAATTTGGAATATCATAACTGTATGGCCCTGGACTACATTTAACATCTAATACAAAATAATAGAAATAAAAGTTCATAAGTTTTTGAATTTAAATTAGTGAAACTGATATAGTGATATAGTGAAAATGATTTATGAACCCGCCGAGGTCATCCGGAATCCAATAGTAAAACCCGGCTTTCTAGATAACGCAGCCATATATTTAGGTCCAGGTCCACAGGTAGCGATTCCACCAGTTTGTTTAAAACCAATGGAATAGGCTGGATTTCGTAGTTTAGAGTGACAATGATCATCGTAGCCGACTACACTTTTGAGCTTGTATTTTGGACCAGGACCTATCAAAAACGAAAATAGAAATTAATAAGAAACTAAATTTTTGAATTATTTCAACGAAAGAAAACATAAAGCTTAAATTATTAATGAAGGCATGAATTTCTACAAATAAAATGATCTAAAGTCTCACTTTTTTCTAGTGAAAAATGAATCATGATATACAAATTTCATGTTTCTGAGGATATATTTTAGATATAAATTAAATAACAAGTATTTTTGAAGTAAAGATTTAAAAAGAAACTCGCCAGCAATTCCACAACTTGACTTCTTCCGATTTTTTTTGTTGTTGTCTTCCTTTTCTGTATTTTTAGCTTTCGGAGGCATCGTGATTTGTCAGTTTGTCAATGAGACGGAAAATTTAGAAAATGTGAAATTTAAATAGCCAAAAGTTGTATTTTAGATTTTTAGATCCTGTTACGCCATTTTTCTCATTTACCACAAAATAGTTGACGATCAGTTAACTACAGTTAACATTTTCACACTGCTAAAAGTATTTCGGATTTTTAAGTAAAATTGTTTAAATTAATACCTTTTTTATTATTTTCTCAATTGAAATAATCTATTTTATGTTTCAAAAAAAATATTTTCAACTTTGAAAAAGAAATCGAATTTATTGCAAATGCTTTAATATTATTTTACAAGTTTGCTACACAAATTTTTAAATACTGAGAAGGACGAGACTGATTCAATGAATAGAATATTTTTCACTGATTTACTCTATTCATCGTCTGCTTCTGTCATAGGCGTTCCAGCACATTGACTATGTTTTAAACCAAAGGTATACATTGGAGGTCTTTTGCCACTGTAGAATTCTGATTTGTATTTCGGACCAGGGCTTCCTTCCCATTTTTCAAGATCTTTTGGACGAGATTTAAGGCTATAAGAGGGAAATCGACGCTTAACGACATCGTAATTCTCAGTTTTATAAGCTCCTGGTCCCGGCATATCTTCCCATCGCTCCTTTTTTGTAGGAATTCCTCTGAAAGTTAAATATTTTAGTTTAATGTTGAAAGTTTTATATTTAAAAATGCTTATACTAAAAAATCAGATAGTAAGAGCTTAAAGTTTAAATTCTTGAAACTCAAAGAAAACGTGATTTCTAAAACATATATTTACATTGTAAATGCAGCCTGAGCTTTTTTATCAACGATTTTCGGGCCAAGACATGTAGGAAGTAAATAAATGGGACCGGGCCCCTCTTCTTGAACCCTTTTAGTGTCTCTAAATTTAAAAGTGTAAGCTGGAGGCCTGCGACTGTGATTCACCAAAGGACACTTCTCTGCTTCATAATCCAATGCGCTTGGACCTGTGAATAATGCATCTGCAAAAAATTGTAAACAATAAATAGGTGACTACTTAATTACTTAACTACTTAAAATTAAATTTTGTATACTAATAGGATAAATACATACTTTGCTGATTCTTTCTCTGGCCCATAGTGTAAGCTAGCGATTTTCCTGGTCCATGGTTGGTCCAACCTCCAACATTATATTTAGGTCCAGGTCCATCTCCAGTAAGAGTTGTTCTTTTTAAAAATTTCATCGAATAAGCGGGTTCTCTGCGACGACATGGATCGTGTCCAATATATCCAGTCAAAGAAGGAAGTTTATAAGCTGGACCTGGTCCTGCTGCAATTTATAAAATGTTTATAATACATTAAGAGGTTATTTCAATTTTTATTGAATTCTTACCGTGATGAAGACAGCTGAGCTGATGTTTTGGTTTATTCTCATTATCATCCATGTTTGATTTTGCCTCGTATCATTTAATAAATTCATAAAATATGTATACAATTTATTTAAAAAATATAAAAGTTCGGTACAAAATTTAGAGGTAGACCGTCGTTGAAGAGGGCTAGAGAAAAAAGCTGAAAGTAAATTGATACTCAACTAAGTTCACGTTTTCGAAAATTAAATTTGATATCCAATTGTTCAAGGGGGTTCTGTAGAAAAAATGATTAAATGCCTGGTAAGTTGTAAATGAATAATAATGTATTATAAAATATTAGATACAAATTAAACTTATTTTTAAAAATCTAAATCATCGTCGCTAAAGTCTAAATCAGAATCGGAATTATCAGTTTCTTTGCTCATAGCTAGAGATTTTAATTTAGCTACCAAGTCTTCTCGAGTTGCCTTCTCATTTTCTTCATTTCCTTTTTCATCGGAACTTTCGCTGATTTTACTCAATTCAGTATCGTTTTCGGTAGATTCTTTAGTGGAGGATTTTTTCTTTCCTAGAATAAAGAAACGAATCATGACATTTTTTAAAAATCATAACCAGTTTGGAATCTCAATAAAATATACAGTTTAAAATGATTTACTGTAAATTGTTTATAACTGAGAAATTGACCTTTTTGAGTTTTTTGATTCATATAACGAATGAATGTCCTTCGTTTTCTTTCTGGGAGTGCCTTGAGCATTGTTTGTAATTCTCCATCTAATTTTATCTGTTCTTCTCGTGAAGGTTGTGCCTCAACTAATTCGGCATTGAGTCCACATTTTGGACAAACATCTCTTTCCCTAGCACAAGGTCCGCACATCATATGATATGCATGCTTTACAACTTTTTGATCGCACTTTGCACACTTTGCAGCAGCTTTGAGAGGCTTAAATTTTTTGTACTTTATCTTCCACTCGATTATCTTTTTACATCTTTCGCAAACATTAGCTACTTGTATACTATTTATGGTTTTTGTTTTTTTCGATTTATCGTGAAGATCATTTTTGAAAACATGTCGGTTCTGATATTTCTGTGGCCTTGTTCGGTGTGTGTTTCCCTTTTGAGAACTCATTTTACTTCTGCTAATAAGAAATAATGTATACACGTTAGGTGGTTTTATCAATAAAAATATCTAATTTTTCTCTTTCATCTTTTCAGAAAATGATTATTTTTAAAAAATTGCCTAACCTTTCCGTTTTTAAAAAGTTCGGCAGAATTCTATTTACTTTTCTATACATATACTTTATAAAAGATAGCATAACCTAAAATTCGAAATTAAAGTTGAAATCTACTTCGTGATTGAAATCATATTACGCAAGAAATTAACTACAGAAATGAGTGACAATTATAATTTATTATCAACTAAGTAAATTCATAAAAAATAAAATCTTTTTGCATTAAAATAAGTATAACTTGTGTTGTTTATGTTTTCATGGTTTTCACAACTTTCGAAAAGAGGTTAAGTCTGGGATAAGTGTTTACTTGCTTGTATTATTTAAATAAAACACTTCTTCACATTATATTTTAATTACAAAGAGTAAATAATCATTTTTAAAACATTTAAATATTTAAAACACTGAAAATTTTATATAATAATAAGAAAAGAACGTACCATAAGACACCTCACACGTTTTTGACATTTTCCACACACTCCACGTGTTGTCGATATGGCAGGATACTACCATGTCATACTTGTAATAGCATGCGACCTTATCGACCTTTACTTTTATTGAAATGATTGAAATTCAATAAAGGCAATGCAATATATTGAAAAATACAATGGATAATGATTCGTTTCTCCGTTTCTTCTAAATAAAGAAAAAACAAACCATTTTTCAAATTACTAGTATTTAAAATCTTAATACTTGCTACCAGATGTACATCGAAGTACAGAAATAGATGTTCTACAGGCAAATTTACACCTGTAATAGGATTTCCCGCTTGACACTTATAAACAGGGTGTCTACGCTGGGGCTTACCAAAAAGTATGCAACCTGGCATACACGGCCATAAGAATAGCATTGACGTATAAGATGGGTTGCATACTTTTCGGTAAGCTCCAGCGTGGACACCATGTAGAAATTGATGAAACAGTACAAATTTTTCATTAAATATTTTTTTTGTAAAGATTTGTAAGTTACTAGCTTGTAATTACAAGCACTTGTATTTCGTGTTTCATCTCGTACAAGTTACAAGCGATCTTACAAGTGCACGCATGCGTACTTAACTTATCATGGCTGCTAACCTCCAAATGTGACAATATGTATTGCATCAATATCCTCGGTAAATTTTGTGCCTAACCTCTAACTTAATCTCAAATATATACCTCTATATAATGCTTTCAAAACTTAAGAATAATCAGTAACTATTTAGAATCCAATATAAACACCTTCATTTAGTCTAAAACACACCTTTCTAGGTCACAACTATCAATATATACTTGAATAAAAGTAACTTGTAATTACTTTTATCACTTTTGCAAAGATCCAAACACCCTCCAAAATTTTCCTACAAATCACAAGTGTTTTTTACAAGTCATGAGCTTTATGAAACGAAGCGCTTGTGAAATGACTAGATATTACTTGTAAAAGGAGTTTCTGTACTTGTAGCTTGTAAAAAGTATCAATGACTTGTAGGTTTTATGAAATAGGTTGCAAAAATGCCAAATGACCACTTTTTGGAAAAAGTGGTCCACGAAATAAATCAGAGCTTACTCAATAATTAAAATTTTCCATTTTTATTTGCTCCTGATGTTTGATAAGAGTTTCCTTTTTACAAAAAAAAAAAAAAAAAAAAGTTTACCGGACCGCAGGATCAATTTAAAGAATTAGTTAACTTAGAAAAAAGAAACAACGGTTGCAAAAGTGCCAAATTTCCACTTTTTGGAAAAAGTGACCCACGAAATAAATCAGGGCTTTCTCAATAATTAAAATTTCGTTTGACTAGGACTTTACACTTCTCAAAGAGCCATCCCGGATGTTTGATAAGAGTTTCTAGGTTAAAAAAACCGTTTACCGGGCAGCAGGATCAATTAAAAATATCAGTTAACTTAGAAAAAAGCAACAACGGTTACAAAAGTGCCAAATTTCCACTTTTTGGATAAAGTGGCCCACGTAATAAATCTTTCCTAATAATTAAAAATTTCCTACCTTTTTGTTTTTAGCAGATAAAGCAGAACAATGTAAGCGTGCTGTACGGGTTGAGGAAGAGCTAAAAAACTTAAACTTTCTTTTTTGACACATCTTAATGTATTTACTGAAAAACCATCGAAACCTTTTCTACGATTTCTGTCCACTCCCTCAACTGAGTCTTACCGAAAATAGCTGAAGAGAAATTGTCGGTATCAGGGATGATTTGCTATGCAAAAAAGTTAAAAATACAGAGAGGCGAGAGATATAATTGACTTATCTGATGCCGACAGATATAGACAGGCTGCGCTTCTTGAATTAGACTACTCATTTGGCAGGACGATTATTCGAGGAGGAGAAGGAGTTTTTCGTTGATGGCTGCATTATCTCCTGCATATCCTACGGCGGGGTCACTTCAGGTCGAAAGTTCGCCAGGGCAATCTATACATAGAGTCTCGCCTCTCCTGACAGGTGAAACGAGATAAAATATTCAGACGGATTCGCGCGACTGAATGTCAATCTGTCAACTATCCCGCCGACTCTCTCAGAGGTACATTGAGTGCAGTAGCAAACATCAGACGACGCCCTAACACGCGCATCCGCCCTGCCAACTAGACGGCGAATTAACCGAACTTTGAAATGCTTTTAAAATTTAAATAATACATGTCTGACCCATATCCACCCCATCCCTTTAATTCCACCTTGACAAAGAGTTTGACAATCGTACTTCGTCCTGTGCCCTCTCCTATTATTTGTACTCTTCCATTCAGAGTTGCATTTACAGTTCGACACTTCTTCTTTTACTTCTCTTTTTTTCTTTTGCTTTTTTTCAGTTTTTTTCTTTTTGTCGTTTACTGTCTTCACTCTTCCTCTAGCGCCCTTTTTACGACTGCAAACCAGTCCTCCTGTCAGATATCAATTTTTCGCAGCCGCATCACATCGCAGTGTAAAATTGCAACCGGTGACAAGCGGAGGATGAAGCTGCATTTCCTGCTGTGGTACTGGCGAGAGGAGGAATGTAGCTTCTTCTCTGTAATGATGGATATCCAGGATATCTGATGCGGTTTCACGGTAAGGAAATAATTTGTTTTGTAAATTTATTAACTGAAGACTGTCTCATAAGAAAGTGATCGAAAAATTGTATTCTGATGAGGATGAATTCTGTCTTTTACTAGAAAGTTTACTCCACTGAGAAAAAAATTTGAATCAAAGAAGCATTTTTTTATTCAATCAAACGATCGTACTGAATAAGGGCTCATAAAAGATTTCCTTGATATGAATAAATTGTCTGCCTACTTGCACCGAAGGTAAGAGACGACTGAATTTTTTAAAAAATAATTATTTCAGGATTCGAATTATTAATTGAGCGAAAAAGCGGGGTTATTGTTTGCAGTAAATAGAAATATTTGCTAAAAACATAAAGCAATTGATATGTAGAAATATGGTTTCAAATCAGAAAAGCCTTTGGTAAATTTTAATAAATATTTCTTTGAACTAAAAAAATGACCATTAATGAAAAGAAATATATATTTAAAAGTCAAACAAATGTTTGAAAGGCATAAAGAAATATTTTCTCTCTTCAACATTTTAAATAGTTAAAGCAAAAAAATATTTATTCTAGAGGTGATGAAAAATTCATTATACGAGATTTATATATTATATATTAGATTATAATTATAATATATAATTAGATTATATAATAATAATATTATAATAATTATATTATTAATATAATTATAATTATTAATATTAATTAATATTAATTATATATATTATAATATTATTAATGTGATAATTATATTATTAATAATAATTATTATTAATATAATATATATAATAATATAATAATATAATAATTATATATAATTATTTATAATATATAATCAAATGTAAAATATGTATTATATTTAAAAAATAAATTTAATTAATTTTTTTATCCAGTGGAGAATAATATTTACTGATATCAAAGAACCATCGCCAAGAAAATAATTTATGTGAATCAAGGATTGAGTTTTTTGCCTCGAACCAATATTTATTTATCATAAGTAAAAAATTCCTTGGTACAAAGAAGAGGGATTTTTGCATTTCTTTGGTTGAAAAAAAAAAGAAATTAGTTTCTTCATTATTTACTTCAGATTACATAGATTTATTGATTACAAATCGATACAAAGAGAAATGGACGATTTTTCACGAATATAAAATATTATGTGTATTTATTATTTCTACTCTTAAAATATTTACATTTCAAGTAAAATGAAATATAAAATGAAATTAAGTCGCTTTAAAAAATATAATAAAATTATTTCTACTAAATATTTTTTTTAGTTTTCACTTTCCACACAGATTCAAAAAGTTCAAGCTAATTCTTCTGTTCTTGTGAATAATAAATTGAATTCTGCATTTACCCTCTTGGGTTTAAATGATGTAGCGTAAGATATCAAGTTCAAAAAGTTACCTAAGTTGTATTTGTACAATTTCAAATGTCTTGCTGTTAATTGATCCTACCGCTCATATATTTTTTATATGATTCAAGTGTAAAACTGCCAAGCCTCTCGAAAACCTTCACATTTGAAATGCAAAACTACAAAGTTTCCTACCTTCAATAGTGGCTGCTTTAAGTCGAATTAATCTATGTGAGGATACAATAAATGTTGCAGATAATAAATAAATCAACGCTGAAGTTTATTGAATGTTTTGTACACTTCATAAAAATACACTTCATTTCTCAACACTCTCCAGATCAGGTTCTTTTATCTCGTAAATCAAATCTACCTTTTACAGAAGCTTAATAATGATTACTATTTCTTTAAAATAATTTTTTGGTAATAAACTTTAAATAACGATTTTCGTTACAGATTTTTGAATCAGACTACATTTTATAGTCGTTTCGTTAGAAACTTGATTGTATAATTACAATATCCCTGCAAAAAACTTCAAATTAAAAAGTATTGCTCCGCATTCAGGAGATGTCTGGAATTCCGTTTTTCGACAAGCTCGCATTGGGACTGCAACCAATACTTTTGAATGCGAGGTTTGCGAATAGCACGCCTAAACCTTGTATACATTTGAATGCGAAAAGAATTATGAGTGAAATGAATACTTTTTAATGCGAGAGTTCGCATTAGTGCGAATGCGATTAAATACCTTTCAATCTTTCTAATATAAAAATATTTTTTAATGCGAAAGCGTCGCATTCAAATGTTTTCGAACTGTCTACAAGTAATACGAATTAAATAAGAATTAATGCGAATGCTGCAGAAAGCGGGATTCAATCGCATTCAAATATTAATTCATTTCAATACTTTTCAATCCGACGTTTTTTGTAGGGATAGTTAGACAAATTATATTTATCAAAAATACATATAACAGCTATATATTATGGCTGAGGATATTTTTACGGAATTTTCCGTACAACTAGCATACAACACAAAGGGGGGACAGTCTATTCTTAAGGCAAATTCCGTAACAGCAGCCTCGGCCCATTCTATTTTGTATGCTAGTTGTAGGGAAATTTCCGTAATACTAGATACTGCTATATATTATAAATGTATATTAAATACAAATTTCAAATCATGTAACAAGAAATTATTATTAAGTCATGAAAGATAAAATGAATTTTATTCGATGAACGATATGATTTATAGGCTTTTGTAATGTATTGAATAGATTTTCATGAGTTTTATGAGATTTTAGTACTAAAAGCTATATTGATCTACTAAGTCAGTAATAAAAGCGTTGAATACAAAATGTAAGCAATGAATCATGTATATAGTGTCCCCTTTCTCAGTCAGAACAAAATTGTTTTTCCAAGAAAATGTTTATATTATTTGCTGAGTGCAATAAGCATTTTTTATTGCAGGCATTATAACATTCAGAGAGTTCCTTCCAGACACTAGAATATAATCGATGCTAGGTAACAATAAACGACGTCGCGGAACTTCACGGGACGTCGGCAGAGCACTTCCGCAATTCGCAACGTGGATTCATCGGTTGCGCTCTCCTTTATTCGTAGAATATTTCTTTTTCTTGCGAGAAGCAACCTTTCACGCGAAGAAATCTTTCGTGCGAAAATCACAAAGCATGCAATATCCAGAAAACGTTCGAACCCGTTATGCTATTTCATTATAGGAATTGGATTTTTAGGACGTAAACATTGATTGCAAAACTTAATTCTGGCCTTTGACTTAACAGCTTTATACGGATAAGGCCTCTTAACAGTTCAAACTTTAGAATAATAGAAACATTTTCTTCGAGCTTTTGTTCGAAGGTTTCAGGTCGGGTCGGATTATCGGGTTAACGAGTTAACCCGAAACCAACCGACCCGATAACCCAACAATTTCCGGAAATTTTTTAATTTAACTTTTTTGTTGAATGATCATCTGAAAACGATTGCGGTCATATTTCAAAAAATTTGTTTAATTCGTCTGTACTTGTGTCTTATACTTCTAGACTCGATTCGTGTATTTTAAGTATAATAAATTATTTTTCATTAAGGAAGAAATAATTTTTTAAAACATGCAGACGTGTGGAACATGGCGACGTGCGTCATTTTTAAAATAAATGAAACACTAAAGTTACTTATTTAAAATTAAGTAGAGAAAAACAGTGCGATTAGGGATGATTTAAATTTATTATTTATAACGCTATTTTGGAGTTATAGTTGAAATAGGAAAGGAAAAATGTGTTTGAAGTGACCTGTCAAAATTTGTCATTTTCGTAAAGTTTCATAATTTATTACAAGTAAAATACATTATCGAAAATTTTAAAACTTTTTTCAAAGCGCAGCCTTTGAAAAGCCATACTAGCCTTTTCCGTGGAATTCAGTGAAATTATCCATTAAAATTTAGTCCTCCAGATTTTCGTCTTTCAAAACCTGAAAATTGGCAAAAAATACCACTTTCAAAACCACGTATTTCCGAATATACCTTTTTAAAAAAGTTTTTTCTTTTCGAATAAACTATTTACACTTATACTTATCACTCACAAAAACTTAGCGGATGTACTTTGCGTGGTTTTCTTTTAAATCGCGGTTAAAATTTTGTCTCGCCGGCCTAATTTTGACAGACTTAACCAAAGTTAAAGCAAACTGAAGAAAGTAGTCAATGTCTGGATTCCTTTCCTTTTTTGTTTTTAAAATTCAACACAAATTTTACCCCTCAAAGAAGTACAATGAATGACTATTTTTAATAAACTTAAAAATAATTTCAAAATAATTTAAAAATTATTTTGAAATTTATTGAAAATAGTTTAACCACGCAAAGTACATCTGCGAAGTTTTTGTGAGTGATAGGTATAAGTGTAAATAATTTATTCAAACAGATAAAACTTTTTTTACAAAATGTACATTCGAAAATACGCGGGCTTAAAAGTAGTGTTTTTTTGCCAATGTTCAGGTTTTGAAAGACGAAAATCTGGAGGTCTAAATTTTTATGGATAATTTCACTGAATACTACGGAAAAGGCTGGTACTAATCTGCGTTTTGAAACAAGTTTTAAAATGTTCGGTAATGTATTTTACTTGTAATAAATTATCAAACTTTACAAAAATGACACATTTTGACAGGTCACTTCAAACACATTTTTTCTTTCCTATTTCAACTATAACTCCAAAATAGCGTTATAGATAATAAATTTAAATCATCCCTAATCGCACTGATTTTCTCTACTTAATTTTAAATAAGTAAATTTAGTGTTTAATTCATTTTAAAAATGACGTACTGTCGCCATGTTCCAAACGTCTGCATGTTTTCAAAAATTATTTCTTCCTTAATAAAAAATAATTTATTATACTTAAAATACACGAATCGAGTCTAGAAGTATAAGACACAATTATAGACCAATTAAACAAATTTTTTGAAATATGACCGCAATAGTTTTTAGATGATCATTCATGGAGTGACCTCGAAGTAAAAGTCTTTTTCCAAAGAAGCAATTTTGCTAAACATAAACAGCAATTTTGCTAAACATAAACAGCTGAACATAAATTATTGATACATTATTTCGCAAACCGGTGAATTTCTTAGATATTTGTGGTAACGAAAGCATTTTAATAAGTGATATGCTTTTGTTTGAATTCATTTATAAAATGTATTATAACAATCACAATTCCTTTGCACCTCGATTTTTAAATTACAAATTTCTCTCATTACTTTTTTTAGTAACGAACAACTTGTACAATATAGTTACGATAAGAATGAATGGCTACTTGGAAATTACTATTTACAATTAACATTTTCTAACTTAAATGCTAATTAAAACAGTGCTATAATTATTGTCTTGAAAGATTACAAAAGTATATTTTGTAATGAGTTATTCAGAATGTGTCCCTACACGCAGTAGGTAAAGAAGTTTATAGTCGGCCAACAGGTTGGGATCAAGGTATTCAACAAGTGTTCTATATTATAGTTTCACAGAAAACAGTAGTGCTGTCAACAAGAAAAATATTAGCTTCTCGACATTTGTCAAGTGCATTTTTATGTAAATTATGGAAAATATAACATACAATCTTATGGAGAAACTTCTGTATTGTATGTTATAATTATACACTTTTAATTTTCGTTTAGAAAATTTGGTGTATTTGAAAACAAACATTACAGTTATTACAAGTTTAATAAAATGTAAGATGATGGATTCAAATATACTTTAAATGCAACCGATATTCACGTAAAATTATCATTTACAGCTTAATTTTGAATTATACTCGAATTTTAGTAGAGTCGATAACATTTAAAATTAAAAAATTCCGATGTTATATTTTCCACTGATAAATCTACAAAATTCTATTTCACTAACTAGATGACACAATTTTCAGACCTTTATGTTTAATAATTGGAGTATCTTCAGTAGGTGATTGAATGACTTATTTAATTTTCGATGATCTGGCAGACGGTGAATAGTTGTGAAGAATCTTTACTCTTTTGTGATCATGATTATTGCCCGAAAGCCAGTATCAAATCAAGGCTTTCTGAGCAACAATCAAAAGCATCAAGAATATTTCTAATGATGATCAATTGATAAGCCATCGACTTGAGCTCGATCTGAAACTGTAAGAAACATTGAAAAATCATGAAATTATAAAGTTATTGTTTCTCATGTAATGAAATAATTTTGCAATTTTTAGGTTTCTTAAGAATTGACCAAAGTAAAGGAACACATTCAATGATTTAATGAAAGTAGTGATTAATACTTAATTCAAATTTACATATAAAAGTTATTTCTTTTTTATAAAGTTAGTTTCTGTAACAATTAGTCAAATCGTAAAATATACCTCTAAATAGGTATTTGGAAATGACATAATGTCTTTGAAGTCTATTTTTCAAATAGTTTCCTGTAAATTTGTAAAGAAATTTCTGCTTATGTTAAATAAAAAAAATGCTATCATCTTATGTCAGCTAATATTATGAGACACTAGACTAGACGATAATGAGGATCTCGTGAGAACGGAAAGGGAAGTGGTGGAGAACTGAAACCTACGGAGACGCGAATTCAAGTGATGATAACATGATAGGACTCGTGTTTCTATAAATCTCTGGAGTGGGAGAGATAGAACGGAAAGGGTTGAAAGTTATCAGAAACGATGGGATGAACTCGATTCTGCGCAGAGATACCTTTCATCCATTAATGTCAATGAATAATTGTAATCAGCAAAGCTCTTAATAAATACAAAGGGAAAATTCAAAATTATATGCTTTATATGATGAAAGTTTGTCACAGAAATTATTTTTGTTTCATATATGTACAATTTGCATACATCTTTTTAGTGATCTTTCAGAGATAAACAACAAAAATCTATTATTGCTAGAATTTCTTTTTGTAAATAAGAAAAAAAATTCAATTGAGGGAAACTGTAAATTAGAAGAAGCATATTAATATTGAAATACAATGACAGTAGGTAATACAGTTGTTTTCCATACGAATAATAAAAAGTATTTTCTTGAAAAATGATTTAAAATTCGTATACTATTTATTTTCAAATAGGAGATTAGAATATTTTAACAAATCGACAGTTATTGTGTGAGATATTCATTTCAATCATCGTTCGACATTAAATATTTTATTTGATTGTTTTTAAAATTACAATTATTCTTTCCAAAAAGCGCTAAATTCCAAAAAGCAATAAAAGAAATTTTATTACAAATTCAATGTTGTCTTTGACTATTATATTTTTATATGGTTTGTAATTGCATTCACTACTCTTTGTTTATTTTTTTCATTTACGAATTTTGTATAACTTATTGTTACGAATTATTTCATTATAAAACAATAATTTTTAAAAATAAAAATAAAATAAAGAAATCTGTTCATCTTTTTATTTTTGCATAATACCACCACAACAATTATTATTATTATAGTTATTATTGCTTAAAAATTCTGTACATATTGAATTTAAAATATTAACTTAGTCAGAAAAGAATAAAAGAAATGTTTTCAATAATTGAAAATCGTATAAATATTTTTAAATTTAATATACTATTCTTCAAAATAAATTCAACATTTTTTGACTAAACATGACTAGAAAAAGAGTTACTTTATACAAAAACCAACAAAGGGATCTTCTTAGTATTTGTTATGCGTTGGAGGAAATTTCTACACCCCAAACAATTATATTTTTTTTCAGTGTAATACCAAAAATAATGTGATAAACTAATGTAATTACTTGACAATAGAAACTATATGTTTGAATAAACCATTTTTGAGTGTAATAAAAAGTTTTATTATCTAAATCTGCCCTTATTCTTGATTATATAAGAAACATAAATAAAACTAAATTCCTAATCAATGACATGTTACAATTAATCGAATAGTACATTAAATAAAAATATTTCCCAATTATTAGTCAAGTTGAATGTGAAATCCCACGAATTTTATTTAACTTTATGGCACTATTTCATTACTGTAATTTAAATCTATTGCAAAATTTCATTCAAATTTAAAGGTACACGCAAATATAATTTTAAAGATTTAATTTTAATCTATTGTAAAATTGAAAATAAGAAAAATCAAAGCTTCGAATCACTGATACCTCACCTGAACCGAAAGTGGATAGGGTTCTCTGTTGTGACCTCGAGTAGTTTGGAAATCGGCTACCGACCCGGAAGCGGAAGTGGAAACTGGAGGTGATTTCCGCACTGGTCCAAAGTCCACCAAGTCGCGGACGCGAATGATAACGATGGCTCTCGGGTTTGTGGAAACTGGCGAACGAGGCTTGAGGTCGAGAGGGTTGAGAGGGTTAAGGACCAGTGGAGGGGGATGACGATTGAATTTCTGCGCAGTCGCACAGGTGAGACAGCAGCATCCCTATCAACTGACAACAATTATTCCACCTGTCCATTAAAATGTACCGAATCTCAATCTCCGAATAATTCGACGATTCGGAACCGAGAAGAAGCCGCCGCCTCTATGAAATTGTGACAATCATTCGCTAATTCGAGCCCGAGACGTTATATGACTCTGGATTTATGAAATTACGGATTTTAGCTAGGGCGAAATGTTACTTGATTCTGGATAATCGAACTACGAGGCTGACTGCAGCAGATTTAGAATTGATCATGTCTTTTGGAACCGAAGCAGTGAAGGAAATTGTTTATGAATGCGACACAGAAGCTGCTACAATGTCTTCGACAATGTCCTAATGACGTTTCCTAGTCACTGAAATGGTTCCTCTAACGAGAGAAGCTCCAGAGATTTCTGAAATTCAATTACTTTTTAAATTAGTTAGGGTTTGTTTCTAGAAGTGATCAGTTTGTTAGATCAAATTTTCAATGAACACTGTAATAAATGGTTAGTTGGGCTATAACTGCTTAGTTTTTAAGATATGGTACTGCTATTTTATTAGTTGGGACAACCATTTTATTAGTTGCTGGTACTAATTGAATAATACTGAAACTAATGAAATGGTTATCTTAACTAATAAAATAGCAATATCAACTAATAAAATAGCAATATCAACTAATAAAATAGCAATATCAACTAATAAAATAACAGTACCATATCTTACAAACTAAATAGTTTCCCCAAGTAATCATTTTCCCCAGTGAAATCGGTACCTTTTTGGCCACGCTTAGAATATTGAATTTTTCGAAATTGAGTTTAATTAAAAGATTTTAAGTTCTTTTTGAATGTAGGATTTCTCGAAATTGAAATTATTCAATTGGTTTTGAAATCCATCTGAAATTCAATTGTTATTTCAAATGGATTTCATTGCAAAATCAATTGAATAATTGCAGTTTCGAGAATTCCTACATTCGAAGAGAGCTTCGAAGCTTAAATTTCTTCTTGAATTAAATTCAATTTCGAAAAATTCAAAGGCGTGGCCAAAAACGCACTAATTTTCATTGAAAATTCGATATGAGAAACTGCACATCTTTATTTATTTCTCATCGGTAATGATTAGGGTAGTCCAAAGAAATAAATTTTTTAAAGTATTACTCCTCGTTTTGTGTTATTTGGTGAAAAAAGATTTATTTTTGGAGATTTTTAGAAAAATTTTTAGAAGTAGAAATCTCGACCCCTAAACTATCCCAGTGCGTTGAACATTTAATAAATTCCTTAATTTTCAAAAGAATCGTAACATCATGATAGAGGTGATGTAAATACTAATTGTGAACAAATTGTAAAGTATTTTTTCTAAACTATTATATGAAATTGAAATGAAAATTTGAAGTGTAAGTTTTATAAATTGTTTTATTAGTTGTGTTTTATAAGTTTTATTATTAGTTGTGACAATAAAAAGCATTGTTAAAAATTAACTTAATAATAGATATAAATAAAGAATATGTAATATACATTATGAATGTCTGTTAAATTGACGTCTCGTTTTCTGTGCTTGTAAAATAATGTTGAAATCAGTTAACCTTTTTTTTTATTATTTATTATTATTATTATTATTATTAACCTTTGTCCCTTCTACTTTCTTTTACATTATAGCAACATTCATAAAATATATACAATGTATAATTTAAAATACATTTCACTAATAGAGGAGCAGTGTAAATCATTTTGACACTTTTATGCAGTTGTAAAAATAGGGGAACTTAAACCCATATAAAGGGGATGAAATTTAAATACAGAAATCGCAACTTTCTAGCAGAGTAATTATAATGGTTAAATGGTAAAAGGTACAAATGCAATATTTCTGCTCAATTTGATTGAAGAAAATTGTGTGGAGAATGTAGTCACGTGTTTGAATTATCTCTCTCCTTATTACGCATGTGATTATTACGTACGTCAAACTTAAAATTTTATTTAGGCTTAAATTTTATCCCTTGTCCTTATATCCTCCTCATCATTTCAATAGTTGATGAATAGTCCTTAATTCTTATTGAATCTTGAAGATTTTGTCGTTTGAAATACCATTTGTATTTCCAAGGATTTGCTTCACGAGTTCCCCTTCCTATCCTGATGTGCATCAGACAGGTTCATTTGTAAAATCATAAGCTTAATAGACCTTTCATCCATTCATTCCATCCTCCAGGCGTACGTGTAAAGTATTTGGCAATTAAGTCCTTCAGAAATAATGACGTAATATCTTATGCGAACTTATCCTTGACATTATATAAACTGGGGTACATTTCCCAAAGATTACGTCAAATTTTTCCCATAATTTAGTTTAATAGTAATAAATTCAAAAAGAAAGTATAAATAAAATAATTATTTAAGTACACCGTAGAGTGGGGCTATTCGGTACAACTTTTACGTAGTTTTTAAGGTTCTTTTAAACTTTATGTACAAGAATATTTGTTTTAGCTTTTTCGTTTTTAAAAACAATTAGAGGACTCAATTCTGAAGAGAAATCAATCATTTCTAGATTTTCAGATCATTTTCATTGTTGAAAAGTGAATTGAATTGATAAAATTGATTTCCAATAAATCAGGAATTGTTTGCATATTGATAACATTGAATTATCATTGTTGAAAAGTTGTATCTTTTTGTACCGCAGATCTTCTAAATAGGTACAACGATTGTTTTTTAAAATGTTTTAAATGAATAAAATAATTTTTTAATACTGAAATATTATTTAGAATTATTATTTAACTATTTGAGAATACTTTCTGATGATAAAGTATCAAAAAAAAAGTTTAATTAAGAAATTAAGATTAGTTTGAGATTTATCAAACAGAAAAAAATAAAACAATTAAACATCGACATTAATATTAACGAAATATATTTTTAGAAGAATCTATAATTTGTTTAACATCTATCTAAGATTCTAAGGTCATTTCTAACCATTTAATTTACTGGCCATCCCCAACTGAGCAATTTTACTGATCTATAATCTATAATTTAACTGATACAAATTTTCGCCTGGATGTAAGAAAATTAGCTCTATATTAAAATAATAATAATTATAGATAACTTTTTAGGGATAACATTTTCTCTTATAATTGATGTTAAAATCTTCAAAATGCAGCATAAAAACTTGATTCTGTCATCGATTGAGCTGCAAAATCGAAAATAATAGAAATTGAAAAGTGAGGTTAGGTTTTTGTCAGGCATCCTCATGTTTTATACAGTTATATTTCGAAAACTATCAATTATTGATGGTTTAAATATGAAATATTTCTATATTAAATTCTAAATTCTATATTAAATATTAAACTATGAAATATTATTTCAACTTAGCCTTTTAAAAAAGAAATAATTAAAAAAGAAACAAATACCCGACTGCACAAAACTGAAAAATTAGCACATAGCATAACTTGCTGAACCCACCGAATTGTACCGGCGATCTTCGAATTTTCATGTCACCTTAGAATCAGTGGTATAGTCGGGGCCTGGCAGGACCTGGCGGCGCCAGGCCTCCTTTTTTATGAATTTTAGATTCTCTATACAAATTTTAATAAATTAACGGTAATTGTTATAAATTATCAGAAATTTCTGGTAATTTTCATACAATTTTCGGGAAATTGCTAGTAACTTATATGCAGTTTTCGAGAAATTTTTAGTTACTAGGGTATAGTCTGATTTTTGGTAATTTTCCTCGAATTTACCGCCAAGCTACTTCTTTTTCTGGGACTACACCACTGCTTTGAACTAATTAATGAAAGCATCAACTCGCATTTATGAAACAAATGCCTTTTACCACTTAAATTTGAAAGAAAAACACAGGCAACCAAGAATTTTTTATTACTTTTAAACTATTGAATTGATAGAAAGTTTAGAGGTCTAACCAATTTTTAAAAATGCACCCACATATTTAAACATTTTTCAATGCTTGTGCAGAAGTCGTATAAAATTCCACCTTCATGTTTTTAAGGCATAGTAAATAACAAATCTATTCAATGTAACCTAAAATCTTTGTTTCCTTTCTCCTACATAGCGCTTGCCCATTATGTATTTGATTTAATACTCCAAACTGAATTATTGCTATGATTCAATTGATAGAAGGCAATTACTGTATGTATATTACATTAGACGAAATTCTTTACATTTTCAGAACGATTATTTTCAATTCCAAGATTCCAAAAAATTTCTAATTTCCATTTTTATATGAGTTTATTTTTTAATAAATATTTAATATTTTTTATATTGAGCCTTCATGAAATAATTATTCCTTCTTTGTAAGGTTTTGAAAAATACTTCAATTTAAGCAGTATTTTTAAAAACTTTATAAAGAAGATATAGTTAGTTCATTAGGATTGAATTACATCACGGAAAAAATAAGTACTTGAAAATTTACTTGACTGTGCTAGACTCTAGGATAGGCCACAAATTTTTAAAAATTTC
>JBAGKK010113495.1:0-25486 GCA_037177015.1 Euceroptres primus
GGGTAAAAGTAAATCATGAGGAATAAACTTGACTCTGCGCAAAGAACGACGAATATTCCGCGAGCCCGGAAGCGCGCGATGAGAATGTGCCCGCTCCCTCGAAGGGGGCCGGGCAGATTTTTTGTTTGATTTTTTCCGAACGAAAAAAAAGGGAATAAAGAATAATTTGTGTGCTTCTGATAAGTTTGTTAGCAACCTGTCTCATTATTGAATTATTGTTTTTGTCAATAGAGCCTCTTAGCTTAATACTCTTGTCAGAGACTCGTCCCTCTGATGACACAGAGGTGCTTCGTTTAGCCAGATTATCCCATCTCGTCACGCCACTCGCTAACCAACCGTGACGTTTTTGTTGAATACTAATTGTATAAGTCAGAGAGAATTTACTTCTGCTGGATTTTCTCTCAGGTCCAATCATTTGTCCCTGCAAATCAAGAAGTATTTTTATCTGAAATTTTGATTCGAAATTGGATTATTATTTCTTTAAGTGACGTACGGGTAGTTTTTCAGTTGGAAATATAGTTGAGAGGATAGGAAAGTTCTGATTTTGTTATTGTGTAAAATAGAAAAAAAATTCTTAAAATATTTTGTGCTGATTACTATTCTCAATTATATATACATTTAAATACATTTAAATTCCTGCTACTGTGGAAAAAATATTATCTTGTAAGATAAAACAAATTATAAGACTTGCTACCACTGGGGATAAAAGAGGTGGTTTCATAATGGTGACTGGTAGTGTAAAATAGTATGCAAATGGAGTTCTGAATTTAGTAGAAAATTTCTCAAGAGTAATATTTTTGAAATGTGCAGACAAAAGGGAACATAAAATACAAGAATTCCCACAAATATCAATGCAGATTTAGGAAGTTGACTTTGGATATCTCTTTGAATATTGAAGCAGGGAAGAAAATGTCTCTCTTCCGAGTAAGGTTTCTGCTCCTCATAATCAGAATCGGGTCGGCTGGGGTGTCGGATCTAGCAATTTATATGCGAATGTCAACGTCTCTGGCTCATGACTAAGGCAGTCTCAGTCACGTATGATGAGTTGTTTGACGGTGAATAACGCGACATGATAAGACTGATCTAATATATAAGGAATCCTCATCTTGAACGCTCATTATTCTCTTTACACAGGATTGATCCTTAATTTTTCTTTTTTCCTTTTTTATTCAAGACCACTCCTTCACAGAAAAAAAAGAATACTTAAAATTGTTATAGCTTAAAATGGTTTGGGTTAAATTCAGTAAAATTTGTCTGGATTTAAGCAAATTAATTCTGAATTTAAAACTCAATTCTGAAATTCAGGTAATGTGGTATTAAATTTGAACCAATATTACTTAAATTAAGACAAAATTTTACTGAATTTAACCTTTAGAGGGCTGGAAAGCCAATATATGGGCTCATCCCCTGATTGAGATTTTGTCTATGATCAATTAATGATATAAGATACCTTTTGGGCCAATTTTCTGAGGTCGATTTTCCTCCCAAATTGCACGCCTCCTCAGAACCAATTTTCATTAAATGAGCATGCTAAAGTTTTTACATAAGAAATTATGTTTCGAGGATGCTTCCTGAGTATTTTTACTGAATATGAAAAACATCGTTAGGCCCCCTTTTAAAATAACTCGATATTTGATGTTTTTTTGATCAACTTATGTGATTGTTTTCGAAAGGAACAAGTAATAAGTAACGTTTACTCGGCTAAAAACCTTTAATTTTGCGTCCAAAAAAAGTCCCTATGTGATTAATATTGATTGACTTTCCGATCCCTTTTAGATTTTGAAAAATGTCTGGAAGACATCAGTTTTTTTTTATATTCTACGATTCTGGCGCATTTTACGTAAAAATTCTAAGGAGTAAAAAGAAAGTTCAAAAGTTTTAGAAGAACTTAAAAAAATAAGAATGTTCTAGCATAAATAGTTTAGAAGTTATGACATCTTAAAGTAATTTTTCAGGGAAAAAAAACTTTAAATCTTTTTCTTTTCGCATAATATCTTGTCCCCTGTACATTAGGATGGTCTAAAAAAGCATTAGAAAATTTTTATTCAAATTTTCATGCTCTCACCCCCCAAATTTTGTCGAATCCACAAAAAAATTATGGATTCAAATTGTTTATTATTGTTTATAGCAATTTTCTCTTAGAATAGAGTTAGAAAGTAGTGGTTTTTTCCGAATTTTTCAACATTTTGTCAACTTTTCAGTTAGAGAAAGGCAATAATCAATTAAAGTTAACAAAAATAATTGTTTAAACAATTTATTATTATTTACGACAATATTCTCTTAGAATAATGCTCGAAAGTTGCAGTTTTTTCTAAAATTTTCCACTTTTTCCCACTTTTCAACTCGAGAGAGGTAATAATTAAATCAAGTTAACAAATACAATTGTTTAAACAATTTATTATTATTTTTAATAATATTCTCTTTGAATAATGCTAGTGTGTTGCGGTTTTTTCTAAAATTTTCAATTTTTGTCCACTTTTCTTTTAGAGTGAAGTAATAATTAATTAAATTTAGCAAAAATAATTATTTAAACAAATTATTATTGTTTACAACTATCTTCTCCTATATTAACGCTAGATAGTTGCGGCTTTTTCCAAAAATTTTTAACTTTTTGTCCACTTTTCACTTAGAGTGAATAATTAATTAATGAAATTTGACAAACATAATTGTTGAAACAAATCATTATTATTTATAACTATCTTCTCCTATAGTAATACTAGATAGTTGCAGTTTTTTCTAAAATTTTCCACCTTTTGTTCACTTTTTACTTAGTGAGGTAATAATTATTTCAAGTTAACAAACATAAATGTTTAAACAATTTATTTTAAAAAAAATTATATTCTCTTTGAATAATGCTAGAAAGTTGCGGTTTTTTCTGAAATAGTCAACTTTTTGTCCACTTTTCGCTTAGAGTGAGTTAATAATTAATGCAATTTAACAAACATATTTGTTTAAATAAATAAATTTAAATAATAAATAATTCTAAGAGAATATTGTTATAAATAATAATAAATTGTATAAACAATTAATGTAAAGTATAAAGTGATATATAATAAATTAGAAACAATTTTTTCTAAGAAAAACCATAAAAAAATAATAATTAGCTCCAAAAACTCGCAAATCCCCGAATTTTTCACTTATGGGAGCTACTTTAGTGACCCTATAAAACAGACTTATGGAGGTGATATTTAAAAAGTAATTTTTGATTCGAATTTTGGGGCTAATTGTGAAGAAAAATGTTGAGTTTTAACTCGATTCACCTAATATTGACGATTCTGAATAAAATGTACAAAAACGTCTTTTTTTCTTTTGGGAAATACATGTAAAACTTCATGGGCCCTTCGGAAATATTTTTTTTTTAAAAAACATTAATTTTTTTGTGTATTCTAACAAATTTTTGGGGGAGTGAGAGCATGTAAATTTGAAAAAAAAATTTGGACCACCACCCTACTGTACATCCTACATGAAAGTTGTGTTAGAATGAATTAAAGTAGATTAAATTATCTTTATAACTGAAAATAAAGCAAAAACTCTGAAAAATTAATTTGATAAAATATAGAAATTAATATTCCTATGTATTCTAAAAAAATTTAATTAAATGTAATATAAACTGATTTTACGTACTTTTCTATGAATACGTTATTGATATTTTACAACTTTTCTGTGCCAACTTCAGTCTTCGGCGAAATCGGGGGAAAAATTTGAGAGTTCTCTTCATACATTCATGAAATTTTATGGTGCCTTAGTTTTAAAATGAGCCTAAGGACATTAAGATATGTCATTTATTTCGTAAGTTATTTCAATTTTCAGGACAAATCGGAAAATGTACTATTTTTGCATTAGTTTCGTACAGAATGAACAAAATCACTTCATCTTGGGCTTATTTTACGCAGAATTTTGATAGCTTTCGTATTATTTGGTGGAAAAATGTTATCTCGTAGATTATAAAATTTATAAGAACTTATGCATCTCACAAAAAACAGGTGTCTTCATATTCTTGGCCGGTACTTTTCAGTATTTTTTTTCATTCTTGAACTTGGGAAAGCAAATCGTCAGAAGTAAAGGTTTAAAACCATCATTTAAAGCAAACATAAATTATTTATTGTTACTATATATATTTCTAATGTTAATAGTAACAATAAATAATTTAAAAGTTTCCACTAAATGATAGTTTTAAACCTTTACTTCTGACGATATTCTTTCCCAAGTACAAGAGTTAAAGAAAATAGTGTAAAGTGCTGGAGCAATATATGTCCAAAATAAGTTTTTAATAAAAAATGCGATTAATAATATAGTTCCACAAAAAGCAGCCTGATATAAGAGATTATAACTTTTGTTCTATAAGAGCTAGAATTAATTTTTTTTTAATTTTAAAGATAATTTAATCTACTTTAATTCATCTTGATACAACTTTCATGTAGGATGTACAAGAGACAAAATATTATGCGAAAAGTAAAAGATTTAAAGTTTTTTTCATTGAAAAATCACTTTAAGAGGTCATAACTTCTGAACTATTTATGCTAGAACATTCTTTTTTTTTATATTCTTCGAAAATTTTTTACCTTTCTTTTTACTCCTTAGAATTTTTACGAAAAATGTACCAGAATCATAGAATATTTAAAAAACTGATGTCTTCTACAAACATTTTTCAAAATCTAGAAGGGATCAGAAAGTCAAGCAATATTAATCACACAGGGACTTTCTTTGGACTCAAAATTAAAGGTTTTTAGCAGAGAAGACGTTACTTATTACTTGTTCCTTTCGAAAAAAATCACAAAAATTGATCAAAAAACAACAAATATCGAGTTATTTTAAAAGGGGGCCTAATGATTTTTTTCATATTTGATAAAAATACTCAGGAGGCATCCCCAAAACATAATTACTGGTGTACAAACTTTAGCCTGTTCATTTAAGTGAAACTTGGTTCTGAGGAGGTGTGCATGTTCTTTGATATTTTCCCTTCATTTTTCAATTGCTTATTCTGCTTTTTAAATTGTTTGTTATTTTTTTAAATTTTGTGTTCTTTTTTAAAATTTTGTGTTCGTTTTAAACATTTTTTACCCCTTTTCTAAATTTTTTATTATGTTTTTAAAATTTTCATTCTTCTTTCAAATATTTTATTTTTCTCTCTTTGAGTTTTCATCGGTCAAGTAGATTTTCTCTATAGATCAAGAGCAGTTCGACATTACGTAAACGTATGCACACCTGACAGTACTAAAACAACTTTTGCGAGGATGGAGTCTCCATATTCGATAATAAGGGTCGTCTAAGCTTTTACGGGAAACAGGGAAGAGATTCCAAGTCTCTGGGAAAGGTAAACCCCGCGGGGGTATCCGATAACCTATGGACTGAGGCTCAGCTTTTTCCCATTTTCTTCTTTTCGGACGCTTCGACCAGCTTGCATGCCATGAAAAACAAACAGTTTCGATTTCGTTCACTTATGGCCAGGAAGAATTATTCGAATCCAGCATCAATGATTTTAAAAGACATTTAAACTAAAAAAAAATATTTAGGTTGGACATATGTGAAAAAATTCCCGAGAGTTTTTAATTTCTAATTAGAAAATTGTAATTTGTATTTGCAAATTTGAAAATAATTTTTCTTTAAACATTATTACTGCTGGAAAGTTCTGGAATTATTGATTGATTTGTTTTCTGAAAAGGGAATAATATTATTGGAAAGTTTGTAAGGAGACTTGGAATTTTATGATCAGACTTCTGATTGCGCGGTAGTTCGTTAATTTATTTCCTTTGTTTTTGTTCCATCTACAATTACATTCGATGAGAGTATCGAAGGAAGTGCAAACGAACACATTTTTGAAACTTCCGGACTTTTTAGGTTAATGATTCTTGTTTCTCCATTTATAACTTTTATTTCTCCTCGCGAGTAATTCTATAAAAACAGGATTGTATTCAACCTTCCTCTCACTTACGTCGAGCATTGGAAACTCACAATATTTGTTTTAGTCTTTCTCTAGTGGAAACTTCAACGAGTTTGGCGAACAGAGTCGAATGAAAACGGATCCACATTTCCTGTAACACGTTACTGGTAAAACTGAACACTAGTCTCTTAAAACTATGTAAAATCCAAAAGCAATTTCCAGAAAATAAAACCTTTATCTCATATATTTTTTATTAAATAAATAAAGTCAATTTTTGTAGTAGTAGAATCTAATTTATAAATTTTGGTAAAATTCACAATTTCCTGTAAGAATCTTGAGTTATTTTTGCTTGGAGATATACTGAAATCAATCGCAACCCTGGTTTACATTTAATCGTAATCGTAACAGAGATTGAGTCGGTGAACGAATGACGTTTGGCGTCTGGATTCGGAAATCCAGTGTAAATTCGAATGAAAAACGGGAATTCTCACCCAACCTTTTCCTCGATTTAGTACGTAGTTACACTGGCACTTTAATCCAACTCGATAGACTAGCGACTCGAATCTGGAAGAGGTCCGAGCACTTTATCTGAATCCAACGGGTGTATCTCTGAATTACCGTCTCCTACTAAAATTTGCATGACTTGACAAGTAAATAATGCAGAGCTTTCAGTTCCGAATCATTTAACATAAAATTTCATATTAAAGATGCTTTCAATAGTACCATCTCAGTTTAATGAAATTTAATAACTTTCATTTTCAAACAAATTTTTCGCCATTTAAATATTTTTCGTTATTAATTAAAAAATTCATAGTTCACTTTTAACTCATCCATAACTTTATGAAGATTATGCATTGTAAGGAAGTCGACTTAATGGTATAATAATATAATCGTATTATTTTTAATAGTATATGTACGGGGCGTCCATAATTTTATAAAGATTGTGCATTGTAAGGAAGTCGACTTAATGGTATAATAATATAATGGTATTATATATAATGGTATTATACGGGCTCAAGTCAAGTCACCGATTTTGTTTATTTTTGGTTATTGTATTTTCTTTAGGGCACTAAATATTCGTGCCAAACGATTTTGCAAAATTTTCAATATTTTCAATTTAAAATTTTCAATATTTTCAATTGAAAATTTAGGTCACTTTCTTTCAAGATTTTTCAACTCCGTTATTATTGATCCTACAAAAAGGTATTCTAATATAAACTTAAACTTAAACTTAAAAAAAAAGCGAAACTGCAAATTTTCCATTGATTATTTTTTTAAAAATTTTTAATTATTGTATTTCCACCTGAACAAGAGCACCGATTTTCGTTTTTCAAAAATCATAAATGCAACTCAAACCTTCCTAAAGCTGTGAAAAAATATGAAAGATGTGTTTTTTGATATTGTCAAAAGAAAAATTTTAAGTTTTCAAGTCGCGATGTGCCGTACTCTAACATGGCGACGCGCTATATTAAAACTCGACTGCTTTTGAAGAGTGGCAGTTTAAGGATGCTTGGAAGTTAACAGTAACATTTTTTAAGAATAATTTTTACTTTTCTACTTTTTTGCCTATTTATAAACAAATTTTCCAAATTTATTTTTATTCATTCTGCAGTAATACATTTTTAAAGTAACATCCCTCTGCACTCTACATCAGCGGCAATTTTTGTGTGTTATAAAACTTGTTGAATATTAGTAATAATTAATAATATTTTATTTAATTATTGTTTGTTTAAATTACCAAAAATTAGAAAGTTGTAACAAAAAGTAATGTTATAATTGCAATATTTAAATTATAAAGAAGAAAGAAGGAGGGAAGAAGACGACCAGCAAAACTCCTTCCATAATTTCCTTTCGTCTTTTTAGTTTGAAATATAATTTAGTAATTTTATAATCACATTTTTATACCTACTCAGAATTACAAAGAAGTTATAAAGGGGGATTAAGGAAATAAAGGAAGGGGCTTTTGGCGGTCGCCTTCTACTTTCCTTCTTCTTTATAATTTAGATATTGTAATTATAACATCAATTTTTATTATAACTTTATAATTTTTGGTAATTTAAACAGACGTTAATGAAATAAAACATTATTAATTCTTACTAATATTTATAATTTAAATATTGTAATTATAATATTACTTTTTATTATAACTTTATAACTTCTGGTAATTTAAACAAACAATAATGAAATAAAACATTATTGATTCTTAATAATATTCGACACACGAGAATTGTTGCTGATATAGAGTGCAGAGGTATGTTACTTTAAAAATGTATTACTGGAGAATAAATAAAATAGATTAGGAAAACATGTTTATAAACAAGCAGAAAAGTGGAAAAATATGAATTATTCTTAAAAAATGTTACTTTTAACTTCTAAGCATCCTTAAACTGCCACTCTTCGAAATCCGTGGAGTTTGAGTATGACGCGTCGCCATGTAATTCTGCAAAATTGAAAAATATATTTCTTATTTTCTTTTTGTTATGTGTACAGAAATTTCTGTTAAACTTATAGATGATCAGTAAATTTAACAAATATTTCTGTAGAATTATCAGAAATGTAAGGTTAACATTTTTAAGAAAATAGAATTTCGTTAATCCAACAGATATTTCTGTTAATTCTACAGAAATATCTGTTAAATTTACTGATCATCTCTAAGTTTAACCTTAACAGAAATTTGTTAACAGAAAAAATCTGCTGTTCCTGTTTTAACAGATGATTCTGTTAAATTTACGGATAATTTTTTTCTCTGTAAGTTTACGTCTGTCGATTTTTCTTGAGTCTGCATGTGACAATTTTCCCAGAAATACTATTTCATCTTGAAACGTTTTAGTATCTCGAAGAGCGGATGTCAACTTCAGGAGTTCATCTTTTTGATAAACTGAGAGAAAAGATTATTAAATTAGATAAAGTCAATATAAATCATATCAAAGTATATTCGTTTAATAAAATGTTTTTGTATTTAACTTTCATGATGATAAAATAATACAGCATGATGTTGAAAAAACAATTTTTTTAAATAAAATACAAATTATTATATGGATTATTATTACACAGTACGGAATCACTTTTCAGCAGCTGTTTATGTTCTGTTAATTTTGATAACACACATTCCAAATTTTTTTTCTAAAATAATACAAGCTTTAAAATTTTTTGTGTCCGTTTGAGTGTTCGGGAGAAACTAGGAAAAAAATTAGACAGTTTTTCTCATACATCCATGCAATTATATGGAGATTTTTCTTTAAAATGACCACCAGAATATCTAAAAATGTTGATTATTTCCAAAATTTGTAATTGTTTCAACAGATTGTAATTTCAGTTATTCATACTTTGTTTTTCGTCTAAAGTCATAAACCTTGATCTAAATTTTGACTTTATGAAACAATTTTATGACATTTTTCATTTTTTTATAGTTGGAAATTTTTGTGCAAGTTTAACAGGATGATAAAAATGATATTGAAGTTTGCAATGTTTAAGATCGAAAAAAAAAATTCCAAAAAACGCACGATATTCAAATTTTATTGCTTATAACAATAGATTCAGACATCAGAAGCTACCAAAAAAAGTTTCACTCATCTACCGAATGTGGAAACCACCATTATTTCACCCCAAATAATTAAAAAATTAAGCAAAGTGGCCCTTACTTCAATACTAAAAATTTTATTGCTGAAAATAACTCTGCTCGACGCCCAAAGCTACCACAAAAAGTTGCATCCCTCTATTGAATTCCGCAACCGCCCTCATTTCACCCCCAAGATTAAAAAAATTCCGGATAATTATCCTAATATCAATACATTGATATTTCGTACTTTCTCTTTGCTACATTTACAAAACTTTCTGTTAAACTTATAGATGGTCAGTAAATTTAATATATTAATATGTTAAATATTAGTTGCTTTTATAAGAAAGAATTTCAACTTTCAATGAATGTTTGTCCTTCTTTAAGAAAAGAAGTTTTTGGCAAAAGGAAATGAATCTTTTTTTCTTGTTTTGAAAAAAATGAGTAAAGTTTGCCTGAGAACTAAATTCTCGGTAAACCTTTATCTTGTTAGAAGTGAGTGCAACTGTCATATTAAATGAAGAACCCCAATTCAGAAGTTCCTGTGAATGGGAAAGCTTCACAGTTCCTCGTGTCTTCCTAATCGGACCGCTCGTTCCTGGCAGCATGCACTCGGTATCGTTTCCGGTGTTTTGTTCAAGTCCTTAGAACATTCGAAACACCCGTTACACACGTTCTCTCTGAATCTGGAGCAAACGAGATAGCTGGCAACTAACTGGTGTATAACTTAAGCGTCGTGTATGTTTACCGTTCGAATCGTCAGGGCACTGGTTTCCAGTTAAACTTTCTATCCAGGGTACGAAGATTATCCAAGTATTTCCCCCGAGTTCCCAGCCGTATCACATCTTAAAATCCTTTTAAATTAATGTTTGAAAATTCTCTTTCAAATAAATATTTTTATTCAAATTAACTTCTACCCTTAAACTCTTTTCTGATGAAATTTCTCCTCGTCCCAACGGTAGCATCACGAAAGTCGAAATGAACACTATATGCTCCAAGAGAAAAAAAAAAAAGAAACAAGAGGTAAAGGGGAAGTTTCCTCTCATAACTTTTTCAGTGATTTCGAACAGGTCACTGCACAATTTATTTATAGTTTTACTGAGAAGTCTTTGGGAATACTGAATATTGGAAGCTGCAATCATAGTTCATAAAACTCAATAAATATCATCGCTTTTAAATTTAAATCATTCCTCAAATTGTAAAAAGATGTTATTCACATCAATCCAATTTTTAATACCCCTTAGAAAAACAACACCGCAAATAAGCTTTAATTTTTCCATGATGTCAACAGCTTCATTTTCCGCCTCAAGTACTATTGTAAATTCCATTAAATTCACCTTTAAGACTGATAATGACATTACTATTCTCACTATTAGACACTGCAGGAGACTCGACGATGAGCGTGAAAGGTGATAAAATTCAACGATGATATCATCTGGCTGTCTTTGCTGTATCCTCGGAGGATATTACTATAGAATGGTTTATTACCCCGTCTGCAATATTGCGGTACCGAGTCATAGTCGACTCCCCTCCTCTCATCTCGTGTCAGCCACCTCACGTGCCCTCGCTTCAACCCTTTCGAGTCGTTATGAGCTTTCGCGCCGAGTCGCCACTATCATCCCTCGCTTGTCTGTTCTCTTTTCACTCCCACCTTTGCCCTTTACTTCCATTCTTTCAACAGGTTTTCTCTTTTTCCACCGACGTATACATTCCCCTTTTTCGAGCGTTTAAGAAGAGTTAACTACTATTTGTAATGCTTCCCTCGTTCGGTTACTATTTTCCCTGCCCAAAAAAATAACACTCCCCTCTCAAAGCAGAAAAACTTTACGCTCATTTTCTTCTGCAAAGAAAGAGGGCATTAAGTATGAAAAATATATGTGCCAAAGAAAAAAGCAACTATCATAAACTGTTGGTAGTTTAACTTATCTGATTTTATTTTAAGTAGAAATCAGGCATTATAGTCAGCCATTCAAGATTTAATGCTTTTATCTTAAAATCAGCTGTTTCTATCTAAAAATTTTCAAACTGTTTAGTCAAGGAAAATTTTTCAAGTAGTATTAAGGGCATTTGATACATAATGGCGTCAAAAATTACCGACCGTTCTTTATTTATTTTCAGCGGTCTTATTATTAAAGAAATGCAAATATAGCGCTGAAATTTTGGGAAATGATAAAGAATATATTGAGGAATCGAAGTCTGGTGAGTTTCAATTTTTATTCTGAAAAAAATTTTTCTTTAAAATTTAGTGTTGCCTCGTAATTGCTAAGCATTTTTATTACAAAAATCTAATGCAACTTAGGTGGCGCCCTTATCCTTTTCTAAAGTTTCTTTCTGCTTTGACAACATCGCACTCTCACCTCGATTATACTCAGCGATTTTATTCTTTCTTTTTAATTACAAATACGATTTCGCGCATATTTTTATTAGCTTCATTTATGATAACATCGATGTTATCTTCTCTGGTTAGTTGCAAATGCATCCGAAATTAGTAATAAACGAAAATATCTCAGGTCACCATTAGGATGGGCCAAAAATTTTTTTTTTAGTTTTTCGATCAGAATAGAAAAAATTTTATTTTCTATATAAAAATAGATATCTGTGATTTTTTACAGATTTTTAAAATGATATCTTCCGTTACCAGAAATTATTTGAAGTTTGTAAGTTCGAAAAAAGTGATTTTTTCGACATATTTCAATGCTGCTTTCACAGTTATCTTCGAAATCATTTCCCCCTGAATAAATTCGTTCATTGCAATATGCCATATGATTTAAAAAAACATTTGTTGCAGAAAAAAAGATTTGGCAGTAAATACACTTACAATATACTATTTTTTAATAAATAAAAAATTTGTATTTATATTTATAACAATTAAAATTAAAAATATACAACAAATTTGTATTGGTAGCTATCACCCTTATTGAGAACACCCTTCAGCAATTCAAAGTGAGTGTTTGTCAAAAAATCATTTTTTGGCCACAAAAACTGCAAATATAGGGCTTTTATTAATGTATTTTGGCCATAAAAATTACAGTTAACAATTAAAAGGTAACATTTATAACAATTTAGTATCCCTCAGTCTTTAACAGTACTGTATGATTAAGAATTTTTTTTGTATAAAAAATGCATATTTAGACAATTTGTTTATGTAATTTGTTAATAAAAATTACAGTTAACAATTAAGAGGTAGAATTTATACCACTGTGATACCTTCGTTCTTAATAGTTTCGTATGATTGAAACAAAAATTTTGTTGACTGAAAAATGTAAATTTTGACGATATATTTACGTAGTTTGTTTATCACAATTATAAATGTCCATTTTAAAAAATTTTTTTAATTATATCAACCCTCTGTTGATGCCTTTTGCTTTTAATGAGAAAAAAATGTAGCGCTGATAAAAAAGGAAAAACCACATATTTGTTTATAAAATTTATCTACAGCAAACGTTTTGTTAATTAAACAAATTATTTACATTCATTAAATACTTATGCATGCGTTTCCGATGATGTAGAGTATATTTTGATTGTTTGCACTTGAATAAAAAATAATAATTTGAAATTTCGTTTTTTTTCCGCCATATTTATTAACACAGCAATTTTTTTTTTCAACAATCAAAAATTACTTCTCTCACGTTTTTCGGGAATTTAATGTTTAGTATTTTTAAAGAACTTGAAATCGGGTAAAAAATGTGACCTCTAGACGAATTTGACCGCGAAAACCCATTTTTGGACCACTGTGAATCACCTTGATTATACTCAGCGATTGTATTCGTTCGTTTTAATTACAAATACAATTTCGCGCATATTTTTATTAGCCAAATTTATGATAACATCGATGTTATCTTTTCTAGTTAGTTGCAAATGCTCCAGAAATTAGTAATAAACTAAAATATCTTAGGTCATCTTGTGCAATCATGCCATTCATCACCTGGGCTTCAGGTGAACACAATTTAATTTAAAAAACTATCGATGTCCTTATTTTCTAAATTTTCAGCCCTATATTTGCCTTTCTCTAATAATAAACCCGCTGAATATAAAGATATTCTATATCTTTACATTCGGGGAATGTGCATTATGAATTCATGTTTTGCAAATCTGTTCTCTTTACACCCCCACCTTTGTCCTTTACTTCCATTCTTTCAACAGGTTTTCTCTTCTTCCACCGACGTAATATAAAGCCCTTTTAAAATAATTGAAAATGAAATTGAACTTATATAACAAAATAAAATTTTTACCGCAGTTGACATCAATGCTCAGTTGTCTTTTATCGTTTTCCAAAATTACAAATTAATTCATTCAACACTTTAATTATAAGTCCACCAAATGTAATTTTTTTAAATACGATTGCTAATTCCATTATGACGACTGTGATACAAGTTTTACCTGGTTTTATATTCGGCAGACTTATTATTAAAATATTTAATGTATCGATCTGTAATTTTGGAAAATGATAAAAGACATAACGGAGCATTGATGTTAACTGCGGTACATATTTTATTTTATAAAATAAAAGATCAATTTGACCATTATAAATTTTTTAAAAAGGGCGTCAAAACCCTCATTTGCATAACATGAATTCATAATGTATCACATTGCCTGAATATAAAGCTATGAGATTCTTTATATTCAGCGGTGATATTATTAGAGAAATGTAAATATAGGGCTGAAACTTTAGGAACTAATAAGGAACATATGTGAGCATTGATGTCTGGTGTACTTCAATTTCTATATTGAGCGGAAGGTTGCTTTTTTAATCAAATTCTGTTCACCTAGAAGCCCATCAGATGGTTAATGGAATGATTGCACATGATAACTAGGGTGGACCGGAATTTTCTTTTTATTTTTTCGATCAGAATAGGAAGAATCTTATTCTATACATACAAATAGATTTCTGTGAATTTTTACAGATTTTTAAAATACTATCTTCCGTTACCAGAAATGATTTGAAGTTTGCAAGTTCGAAAAAAGTGATTTTTTTCGACATATTTCAATACTGCTTCCACAATTATTTTCAAAATCATTTCCCCCTGTTCATTCATCGCAAAATATCATATGATTTTAAAAAACATTTGTTGAAGAAAAAAATTTTGGTAGTAAATACACTTACGTAAAGTCACAATTTTACTTAAAAACTAGTGACTTAAGATAAACTGAAGTGGTTAAAAAACGTAAAAAATTTTCTCTTCAATTATCCTTTTTACAGATCTGTTATAATATAAAGACGCATAAATATTTAAGAGGACACATCAAAATATCTATAAAAGTTACTTTAGTGCGTCAAAGAGTAAAAAAATATTTTTCATGATTATCGAATTATTGTGTTGTGAGAGATTTTTCCAAAAGGTTTTTGTAAATTAAATTAGTCTCTTCTCTCAATTTTCAATAATACAAGACTACTAACCCCTTTGCAGAAGTTCACACTTTTTTTCGTCGGGTGTGCCATTTAGTTTAACCCTTCTACTTATATGGTTACGGCTGTGAATTTATTTCTGTTTAGTTGAGGTAATTTATTTTCACATGATATTTCTTTAATAATTTGCTGAAAAACAACTCTACTAATATTTGTTAAATAATAATACTTTTATTAGTAACTATAAATTATTTATTAGTAATAATTCTTTTTCCATAACCAAATAGAATCAAGTAGGGGATACTATCCTAGAGTAGATCACTAAAATTTGTACTTTCTAGAAAATTGAGGAAAGTAATTTACAGTATGGAAAATGGCAACTTATCATTTAACTATTTCCATACAAAAATAATCCATAAATATAGTGGGAAAGTTAGAATGAGACAAATAGTCGTACAACTCGTACGTAATTGTACAAAGTATATGTGAAATAAGTATGTGAAAATAAAAAAATCGCCAATATTCACCTAATAATTTTGGTTGAAAAAAATATTTCAAATTTGATTAAAGCATGATGATGACATTTCAAAGATGTATGGTTTTCGAAATTTTGTGAAATTTGTTAATTGTTTTTCAGATATTTAAAAAATTTTACGTGTATTTTAGCAACACATGGATAAATAAAAGCATAGGAAATTGTAGAGTGGCTCGCGAGCTAAAAAATCCTCATATTTAAAACAGGATATTTTTAAGAATAAGAGCGTAAGTTTCTCGGGACAAATACAGCGCCTTTATTAGTGTGTTTTGGCCATAACAGTTACATTTAAATGTAATTATTACAATTAATTTCTTACAATTAAAGGTAACATTTACAACAATTTAGTATCCCTGAGTCTTTAACAGTACTGTATGATTAAGAAAAAAATATTTTTTGAAATGAAAAATGCATATTGGGACAATTTTTTTATGTAATTTGTTAATAACACTTACAGTTAACAATTAGAAGGTAGAATTTAGACCACTGTGGTATCCCTTTGACCTTAATAGTATCGTGTGATTGAAACAAAAATTTTTTTGACCAAAAAATGTAAATTTTGACGATATGTTTACGTATTTTGTTTATAATAATTATAAATGTGCATTTCTTGAAAGATTTTTGATTACATAGTGCTCTCTGTTTCTTCTTTTTTTTAATGAGAAAAAATGTAGCGCTGATAAAAAAGGAAAAACCACATTTAAAAAAAAATTAATAAAATTAATAAAATTTTACAGTTTTACACAGTTTATAACATTTTACATAGTTTATAAAATTTTTTTACAGTAAAGCTGATGTTCATGTCAACAAATTTTGGAATTCTTTATTTAGGGAAAGTTTTCCAAGTAGTATTAGGATTTTGTGGCCAGACACAAAAGGTTTAGTAGTATAGGTCATTTTCGTCAGACTTACATGTAAATAATTCCTCCATTAGCAAGGCATTTTTTTATAGAAGCAATAATTTTTAAGTAATATTCAAGAATCGTTTTTCAATTTGGTTTTCATTCAAAAAATATGATCAACTGTTAGTTGCTTATTTGATGTAATTTTATTAAGTAAAAATCAAGAATTATGGTCAGTCATTCAATAAATTTACCTAAAAATCTTCTTCTGCTAACAGCAATTTGACACTTATTCAAACTGTTGATTGCATAACTTATCTTATTTTATATTAAGTAGAAACCGGGAATTATAGTCAGACATTTAATACTTTTATTTAAAAAGTAGGTCTTCATGACAACAAATTTTCGAATTTTGCGACCAGTTAAAAGAATTAGAATATATGTTTCAGCAGAAAAATCTGTTTTCGTCAGACTTTCATGCTCACTCTACTTGAAGTAGAAATCAGGCATTATAGTCAGCCATACATTAATTTTACTTAAAAATCTGCTTCTGCTAATATCATTTTGATAGTTATGCAAACTGTAGGCAGAATAACTCATCTTATTTTATTTTAAGTAGAAAGCAGGCATTATGGTCAGCCATCGAATGCTTTTAATTAAAAAGCTGATGTGCATGCCAATAAATTTTAGAATAATTTATTTAGGAAAAGTTTTCGAATTAGTATAAGGATTTTTTGACCAGACATAAGAGATAGAATAGATGATTCACTAGTAAAGGTCATTTTAGTCAACCTTCCATGTGAATAATTCCTCCATTAGCAAGGCATTTTTTTAAAGAAGCAATAGTTTTTAAATAATATTCAAGAATCGTTTTCCAAATTGGCTTTCGTACAAAAAATATGATGAAATGTTAGTTGCTTAATTGATGTAATTTTATTTTAAGTAAAAATCAAGAATTATGCTCAGTCATTCAATAAATTTTCCTAAAAATCTGCTTCCGTTAACAGCAATTTGACACTTATTCAAACTGTTGATTGCATAACTTATCTTATTTTATATTAAGTAGAAACCAGGAGTTACGTTCAGATATTTAATATTTTTATCTAAAAAGAGGGTCTTCATGACAACAAATTTTCGAATTTTGTGACCAGTTAAAAGAATTAGAATGTATGTTTCAGTAGAAAAATCTGTTTTCATCAGGCTTTCTACTTGAAGTAGAAATCAGGCATTATGCTTAGCCATTCATTAATTTTACTTAAAAATCTGCTTCTGTTAATATCATTTTGATATTTATGCAAACTATTGGTAGCATAACATCTTATTTTATTTTAAGTAGAAACTAGGCATTATGGTTAGCCATTGAATGCCTTTAATTAAAAAGCTGATGTGCATTGCAATAAATTTTGGATAAATTTATTTAGGAAAAGTTTTCCAAGTAGTATAAGTATTTTTTTACCAGACATAAGAGGTAGAATAGATGATTCACTAGTAAAGGCCATTTTAGTCAAACTTTCATGTGAATAATTCCTCCACTAGCAAGGTATTTTTTTATGAAAACAAAAGTTTTTAAATAATATTCAAGAATCGTTTTCCAATTTGGTTTTCCTACAAACAATTTGAAAAACTGTTAGTTGTTTAATTGATGTAATTTTATTTTAAGTAAAAATCAAGAATTATGGTCAGTCATTCAATAAATTTACCTAAAAATCTGCTTCTGCTAACAGCAATTTGACACTTATTCAAACTGTTGATTACGTAACTTATCTTATTTTATATTAAGTAGAATCCGGGAATTATGGTCAGACATTTAATACTTTTATCTAAAAAGTAGGTCTTCATGACAAAAAATTTTCGAATTTTTCGACCAGTTAAAAGAATTAGAATATATGTTTCAGCAGAAAAATCTGTTTTTGTCAGACTTTCATGCTCACTCTACTTGAAGTAGAAGTCAGGCATTATGGTCAGCCATTCATTAATTTTACTTAAAAATCTGCTTCTGTTAATATCATTTTGATAGTTATGCAAACTGTTGGTAGAATAACTTATCTTATTTTATTTTATGTAGAAAGCAGGCGTTATAGTCAGCCTTGAATGCTTTTAATTAAAAAGCTGATGTGCGTGCCAATAAATTTTAGAATAATTTATTTAGGAAAAGTTTTCCAAGTAGGATAAGGATTTTCTGACCAAACATAAGAGGTAGAATAGATGATTCAGTAGTAAAGATCATATTCGTCAAAATTCTATGTGAATAATTTCTCCATTAGCAAGGCTTTTTTTATACAAGCAATAGTTTTTAAATAATATTCAAGAATCATTTTTCAATTTGGTTTTCGTACAAAAAATATGATAAACTGTTCGTTGCTTAATTTACGTAATTTTATTTTAAGTAGAAATCAAGCATTATGGCCAGGCATTCAATAAATTTACCTAAAAATCTGCTTCTGCTAACATCAATTTGATAGTTATGTAAACTGTTGACTGCATAACATATCTTATTTTATTTTAAGTAGAAACTGGGAATTATGGTCAGATATTCAATACTTTTAACTAAAAAGCAGGTCTTCATGCCAACAAATTTTGGAATTCTTTATTTATTGAAAGTTTCCCACATAGTATTGGAATTTTGTCGCCAGATAAAAGAAGTAGAATAAATGTTTCAGTAGAAATGTCTGTTTTCGTCAGACTTATATATAATTAACTTTCAAAAATCGTTTTTCAAAATAGTTTCCATATAAAAATATGGTAATGAAATGTTAGTTGAATAACTTATCTTATTTTATGTTAAGTAGAAATTAAGCATTATGGTCATACATTGAATAATTTTACTTAAAAATGAACTACTGCTCAGAGAATTCTGACACTTATGTAGACTGTTGGTTACACAACGAATCTTATTTTACTTTAAGAAGAAATCAGCCATTATGGTGCGACAGTTCAATGCTTTTAATTAAAAAGAAGTTGTTCATTCTAACAAATTTTGGAATTCTTTATTTAGGGAAGATTCTCCAAGTAGTATTAGGATTTTATGGTCAGGCACAAGAAGTAGAACAGTTGTTTCAGTAGAAAAGGCTGGATTTGTCAAACTTCCATTCTCATTTTATTTTAAGTAGAAATAAACCATTAGGGCCAACCATGCAATAAATTTACCTAATAATCAGTTTCTGCTCATAGCATTTCGATTGTTATGCAAACTGTTGGTTGCATAAGTTATCTTATTTTATTTGAAGAAGTAACCAGGCATTATGGCCAGACATTCAATACTTTTAACTGAATTATTAGTACTATTCATGAATATTAATTATTCTATTATATTGAATATTATTCAATAATAATTATTATAACTTATTGTTTATGTCAACAAATTTTCGAATTTTTTATTTATGGAAAGTTTTCTAAGTAGTATTAGAATTTTGTAGCCAAGCAAAAGAAGAATAGACGTTTCAGTAGAAAAGGCTATTTTCGCCAAACTTCTATACTTATTTTAGTAGCAATTAGGCATTATGGTCAGCTATCCAATAATTTTACCTAACATTCTGCTTCTGCTCAGAAAATTTTGACAGATATGCAAACTGTTGGTTGCACAACTTATTTTATTTTAAGTAGGAACGAGGCATTATGAGCAGTCATTAAATACTTTTAACTAAAAAGCTGCTGTTCATGGCAACAAATTTTTGAATTCTTTATTTAGAGAAAATTTTACAAATAGTATTAAGATTTTATGCTCAGACACAAGAAGTTTCAACACAAGATTTTTCAGTAGAAAAGACTATTTTTGACCGACTTCCGTGTGATTTCCTTCATTATATTAGCAATGCAGTTTTTCGTTTAAAAATATGATAAACTCTTGGTTGCTTAACTTACCTCATTTTGGTTTCAAAACATTTTGTTCTGATCATATTTTCCTCATTATGTATATTCTCCAATTTATCAAAGAGTCTTGAGTTCTTCAACTTTTCCATCGGAGTCTAATTTAAGAAAGAAAGCTTCGCAAAACTTTTACAAGAGCCTATAATACTTTTAATCTTAACTTTTAAGTAATGTATTGTGCTGAGGTCATAAATTAAGATCATTCTTCCATAATTTTGACTCCTGCTCATTATGTAACTTTTTAGCATTTTCGTGACCCCTTTCTGTTATCGTTTCATGTAAAGTTTCTCTTTTAAAGTAAAGGCACTTATGGGTTTTCGTACGGAGTTTTATTTTATAGGGATTTTTTTCAATTATAACTTGTTTTTATATGGAACATTATTGCACGTTTTCTTTCATCTTCAAATTGAGGAAGTAAGAAAATACAATAATAAGAAAAAGTGATATAACGAAAATGACATAGCAAATAATAAACTTAACGCAATCACGTAATTATTAATAAAGAAATTATTATAAAACACGTTATCATCAAATTCTTACACCAGAAGATCATTTTATTTACTACCATTAATTTTTCTAACAAAATTAATAGGTAGTCCAGTGAAAAATTTGTCTTGCCACTCGACAGTTCTGATCTCTCTTTTTTTCTCTTCTGTTATCTTTTTCTTCTGCTTTGCTGTCTTTTCCTTTTTATCTCTGATACCTTCCTTTGAATGTAAATAGACAAATTTCACAATGACAAACGTTGATAGATATCTCACACAAGAAATCAGGATATCATTCTCGATTTCTCTCCGATTTTTATTTCCTATCCCTTTTCAAGATGAATTGAGTCAATCATTTGTTTAAAATTTTCCAGTAAACATAAAATCATAAAAACTTTAAGAAATGAATAAAGTTTGGTAGATAAATAAGTGAACAATACTCAGAAATGAAAAAGGTGAATTGAATCTGCGAATTCTGATGATGGCTGCATCTGAATGGATAAAATAAACTCGAGGAAACTTGCACGAGTAGAGGATAGAGATAGAGTGCGGGTTCAATAAATAAATTAAACATTCTTTTACGATTTGTTAACCTGTCCCGGTTGCAATGTACAACGCTCTTGACCTGCAATAACTTGAAAGCTTTGTAAATCAGCACTAAGTTACCACTCTCAATCATTGGAGAAAATTAAATTATTGTACGCAAACATTTTTATGAATAAAACATTCTTGTTGCTGATTTAATACTGAATTAGAGTTGTAAATTTCCATAAATCTCGTTGATTTTTCATGAAAATTTATGGATATCAATACTGCTTGTACATCTGGTGCTTTTTGCTGAATATATTGCTGACCCATTTTGTTTTAAATTTGAAATATTTTGAGTTATCGAATATATAAAAGGAGGCTTTTTTATTCAGACGATTTGGATAATTATTAAGTACTTTAGTTGGAAGATAAAGAGAATCTCATCAACTGCCGAGGGGAATTATGGCTATTCGTTTAAATTTTCGTAATTCAAATGCTCTTGCCAAGTACTATTCAGGTTTAATGAGAAAAGCTGAGAGACGACTCGTTAAAGTTTTATTAGTTCAGTATAACTGGAATTTGTTGCATGATGTCCTCGCTTTTCCAACGCCTGTCGATTACTCTAATTCTAAAGAAAATGCACTGACTAAATTGAGCTTTAGAACTTTCACAATTCAAGTGGCTCTTTCAAATTTATTACGTTTGCTCAAGAAAAGTTTGCTTAGGTTGAATAATTTAATGAATTTCTACATTTTGAAAAATAAAATGTCGATGAAATTTGGAAATATAAATAAAATACCAATTTTTTATTAAAAAAGAAAAAAAAGAAAAGGCTTTCTTTCATTAAAATGTACAAATTTATGTTGTGTTTATATTTCTGGAAAAATTTGTTCAATATCAATTAGTGACTATAAAATACATAATATACACTACCGTTCATAAATACCAGACCACCTGTTTTTCGTGACATGCATAAATTCTCCTAATTTCGATAATCTACTCGATAAAATTTTTCCTGCAATTTAACATGAAAGGTTTCGAAATTATGCATTAAATAATCCCATAACGAAGCGATTTTACCCATTCTTTAAGAAAATATTGTGAAAATAGTGGAAAATCGATTTTTTCTAAAATTTTGAGTAACTTACGAAATAATTAACATTCTTAATTGTTCTTGGGCTCATTTAAAAGATAAATCTTCAAGAAATTTCGCAAATGTATGAGAACTGTTAAATTGTTTCCCTAGATTCTGACAAAGGCTGAACTTGGCGCAAAAAAAAATGTAAAATTTCAAAACTGTATAATTATTTATAAAAAATTATTAAAAATCAGTAGGTATTATATTGTAATTAACTATAATATAATTAATTAATTATAATTTAATTAATCTGGAATAGAAATAGTAATATTAACTTCTTAATTTTTAAAAATTTAATTTTGTAAGATTAATTGAAATTTTATACCTATTTTGGGCCAAGTTCAGCCTTTGGAAAAATCTAGAAAAAAAGTTTCAGTTCTCATTTATTTAGAAAATTTCTTGAAGATTTATCTTTTAAATGAGCACAAGAACATTTCAAAAATGTTAAATTTTTCGTAAGCTACTCAAAATTTTAGTAAAAATCGAAAACTCCACTATTTTGACAATATTTTCTCATAGAATTGTCAAAATCGCTTCATCATGAACTTACTTGATGTAGAATTTCGATAGCTTTGTGTTAAATTACGGAAAACATTTCATAGAGTAAATTATCGAATTCTGCATGTAACGAAAAACAAGTGGTCTGATACTTATAAACGGTTTAGTATAGGTTATGAAATAAACAGTTTACCATATTTCTTATATAAAACCATTTGAGATACGGTTTTTGAAAGTAATTTAAAAGTATTCTACAATTCTAATGATTGCAATGGCTATGTGAGGATAAATTGGAAACAGATTATCGTTTGAGCTTTATTTACCTTACAAGCTCTTTGGTAACTCTACATTCTACAATACCGGCAGCTCTAGAGCTTTTACCGACTACTGTAATTCTGTTGAACTTTTGAGATGGAAAGAGAAGTTTAAGCTCCATCGTCGGTAAAGTTGCCTTGTTTTCGACTGAGTTTCAAGTTGAAAGTTTTCAACTGAGTTTCAAGTTTAAAATCTTTCCACTTGGTGCCAGGATAAGGGAAAAACTGCTTTTTCCTTGAGAACAATTTTTAATTAAACTTTATTAATTGGAATAATATTTTGATTAATTATTGTCTTGGCAGAAGAAGGTATTATATATAACTAAAGTGATTTTTCTAATTATTTTAAACATGCAGTATTTAGATTCTTGCATGTAACCATTTTATCATAATTTAAACTAAAAGATAGAAAAGACCTTAAAAGACTTTTTTTTAAGTAAAAAAATTATCTTCTGTCTTCTTTTTAAATAATAATATATTTTTTCTGACTTTCTAAATCTGAATCACTCAAAATTTTCACTGATTTCATTCAATGTCGTAATTCTAGCTAATTCATCAGTGAATTTTGATTTATTGATCGCAGTGCACTTTCACTGCAATTCAGTCAAAATTCACTGATAAATTAGCTAGAAATGGTTCACTGAATGAAATTAGTGAAAATTTTGACTGATTCAAATTTAGAGAGTACCATCTTGATTATTGAACCTTAAAGATGCAGTAAATACACATTAATACTCTTGAGTAAAGGTAATCATAAAATAACACCTTTTATGGGGTTACTCGTACTTGTAAAGACAGAGAAAAGCGATTTCTTTTGAATTAAAAAAAAAACCGTGTGCATATTTTTCTATACAAGTTTCTTTTTTTAATAAAGTAATATTCAGAAACTATCTTGAATAATTTTAATGGATAAATAATTAACTATTAACAAGTTATAGTCAATGCCAAGGAATGCCTTTTCAAAAAACATGTTTTGCGGTGAACATGCTTGGAACTGAATCATGTAAAATCAAAAATCAAAAATAATTTAGTTAACATATTAGCTTATCTAGTCTTTAATCCAAGCATTTGAGAAAAACTTAATTTGGGACAAACACGTCGGACGTTGAAAGTGAAGTGTGTGATTTTAAAAATCGGTCACTTCACTTTCAACGATTTTTAAAATCACACACGTCACTTTCAGCGTCCACCATTTTGTCAAAAATTAATTTTTTCTTAAATGCTTTGATAAAAGACTAAGTAAAATAATATATTATCTAAATTATTTTCCATTTTTTACTTTAGATGATTCAGTTCCAAGCATTTTCACTGCAAAACATGTTTTTTAAAAAGGCATTCCTCGGCATCGACTAGAACTTTTTAACAACTAAGTATTTTTACATGACTTTTCTATGAAATAGTCTTTAAATATTACTTTATTGAACAAAGAAACTTATATAAAAAAATATGTACACGTTTTTTCAAAAAAAGAATGTAGAATCCAAAAGAAATCGCTTTTTTCTGGCCTTACAAGTGGGAGTAACCCCTTAAATTTCTAATTTTTTTTTAATTTTATAATTATTTATTATTATAATTATTGTATTAAAATGAATTCTGAAAAATACACTAGGTGTCATTTAATGGGACGAACTCATCATAAATTTATAAAGATCGATCAACAAGTGGGGTAATCAAGTCATAACGTGTAGTTTAAGTTGTTGGAAACTAAGTGTCATTCAACTGAGTGGAACATCTGATTCTCAACACAGTTTATACACTTTATACAATTAAGTTTTCTCGACCTACTTATTTTGCGGTTCGTATGACGTGGAGTTGTTGAGCATTCATTATGAAAGGTGAAAACGCACAGGTGCTCTACCCTAACACTATTTTTATAATAATCAGATTAAAAATGTGTTACAAGGATTATAAATAGTCGTTTTTTAAAATAAAGAAATCTCTCCCAATAAAATTTAATATTTCACTCATAAATAAAATCTAATCTTATTTAGTCAGACATTCTTAATTTTATCTCAGCAGATTTTAAAATATTTATTGAGGAAATATTTAATTTAATTAAAAATAATTAATAATGAAAATATTTAATTTCTAAAATGTTTATTTTAAAAATAGGGCGGACTGAAACTATTGCAATTGACCAATCAAACCTAGAATAAGAAAACATGTTGTCTTTTCTAATCAGGATGAGGCTAAAATTTTTTTTATCCATGAAATTTCTAATTTTTGAAATTTTTACATTTTTTTCTAGGAGTGCAAAAATAATGGTAACCTTTTTACATTCTCATCATATGAGAAGGTATTAGATTTGTGAAAAATTTTACCCCCCCCCCGTTTTTGTCAAATGTCGACGTTTTGAGACCCCCTGAACCCAAAAAAGTGGTTTTTGTAAATGTGTGTCTGTAGATTTTTTTCTTGTTGGCACGATAACTTTCGAAAGAATTGACAGATTGGATTGGCCTTTGGTATACTCTTTCAGTGTCCTAAAATGAAGGTCA
>JBAGKK010113606.1:0-25480 GCA_037177015.1 Euceroptres primus
TCGAGTTTTAGTTTATTCGAAGGCACTAAAAAACTCTTCAAAATGAGCATTCATATAAAAAAAATTTTCAATAGAAGTCGAAAAATTGCGATTTCAAAAGCATAGGAACGTTACATGTTTTCGGCGAAAACGTGTAACGTACCAACGCTCTTGAAATTGTGATTTTCGGCAATGAAACGTTCCAACGCTCTTGAAATTGTAATTTCTCAGCTTCTATTGAAAAATTTGTTCAATTGAATGCTCATTTTGAAGAGTTTTTTAGTGCCTTCGAGTAAACTAAAACTCGAACATCCAAAAAAATGAACAAAAAAAGTTATTTCGAAAAATGTGCGTGAAACTGTAAGGTAATCAACAAAAGAATTGTCCATATATGTTTTGTTAAGTTATTAATACAGGATGTTTATAGTTGTATATAGTGTAAATAAAGTAAAGGATGCTAATATGACTGAAGACCTCCACGTGGTGCATCATGGGCAAACATGAAATTAGTTTGGCGAATGTCAGCAGTAAACGAAGGGAAGTATTTTTCTATCTGCACTCTATATAAAGAAACAATGATAAGTTCACCTAGGGAAGTTTCTGTTGAGATTGCAAGAGTCTCAAGTTTGTTCTCAATACTTGGGATGGAGGTGATTCCAGAGAATGTGATTCCCCTTCCCCTTCCAATGGCTTTAAAAAGGTCTCAGACAAAAGTAGAACATCAAAATCGTCACGGATATTTGATAGGTCGCCCTGTTTGTTCAAGGCGTCCCGACAATTCCAATGAACAATCCTTAATCTATTGAGTTGAGCCATCATGAGCAAGCAAAGATTTAGTTATGACGTTGACACACTGTAGGATTCTATTGAGCACATTTTGGCTTTCCTCTGACTTAAGGGAACCAGATGCTATCAATTCTACCAAGCTCATCGAAGCAGATAGAGTCGAGTTAATGATAGAGCTTTTAGTTACATTGAGGTTTGATTTATGAGTGTGATCAGGGGGTGGAGTTGAAAGGAAGGAGAGGGTATGAACGAAGAGAATGGGGGAGTTGAGAAGTGGGAAGAGGGGGAGGATGCTGCGGGATTCTGAAGAGCAAAACCATTGGATAGGAAGTTTAGTCTCCTGTTATTGTAGAAATGCGAGAAAGAAGACTGATAAATAACCCCTACGAGAGGTTGGCTGAGAATTACCTTGCGAAGGGGAGGTCTGTTTTGGTTTCGGATTTGATTCGGTATATTTTGCCCGTGAAGAAGTAGAACATGTCTCGGAGTAAGATTGCAGGGGTGGCTGTGGACAAGAGGTGAGCAAAGAGGGGGTAGGGACGTCGTTTAGTTCCGGGAACATCGAGAAGTTGAAAGTATGCGAAGAGTAGGGGTGAAAAGGGTAGGAGGTTGCATATTCAGCTCCTCTACCAGATTTAAGAATGGACTTGGCTTTTTTGAAAGGGAGCTTGTATTTTGTAGCGAAAGCACGAAGTTCTTACTGAAATAAATAGTCTGGATATTTCTTATATGTGGAAAAATGGTTTCCGACACAATTGACGCATTTCTTTGGGCCATTGAGATTAGGGCAAGGAGCTTTCTCTGTGTGTGTTTCTGTAGAGCCGCAAAGCTTGAAGCGCGCACTAGACCTACAGTGTCTGGCAATGTGGCCAAATCTGTGACATTTGATGCACATGACTGGTGCAGGTGTGTACGGGTCAACTGGAAATGAGGCCAAATACAGAGAAGTTCTTTCAGGGAGGGCGGTACCCTCGAATGTGATCAAAATAGTCTTAGAGGGGACTAATTTTCTTTGCTGGGTTTCGTGATCAATTTTTTTCCTATTGAGACCAAAAGGTGGTTATCTCCTTTGGGATATTTAGCGATTATTCTTAGCTTGCCAAGACCGCTGCTTTGAACGTCGGTAATTAGGCCTAGGAGGTGTTTTTAGAGTGTTCGGCCGGTAATATCGGGGGAAAGATCTTTCTTTAAGTCTTCGGAGTTAGGGTTACGTTGTACAATAATGGAGCATTCGTCTTTCTCAAATAGGTTATACTTTAGTTTTTCTTTTGGTTATGTAGGTGGGGAGAGGTGGATAGTCTCCTTAATTGACTTCGACAATGTCGTGTTGTTTTCGTTGGATTTTTTTGGGTTATTTTGGTTCGAGAGAACGATACCAAAAGAGTTAGAAGAGAATTGAGTCTCAGGGATGATATTATGATCACTGGTATCCATGTCCGAATCTAAAAAGCCCTCGTTTTTTCATGGTATCATGGACGCTGCGTCAACGACTGAGTCAGGGATGGAAGTCATGGTGCATTACTTTTTGGCATCATGATGTTTTCGTTTCTTAGCCTGGTTCTTGGACTCAACTACTTGAAAACCTTCATCAACAGTAGCCGTTCCGCTACTAAAAAACATTGGGTCGTTCGCGCCGTTTTTTAAATCATCCGAGGGGTCACATACGTTTGGATCATAACCTTCCGAAAATCCCCCCCCCCCTATATCGGACTGTTTTTTATTGCTAGAGGACATGCCTTTTCAATGCTTGAAGGAAATTTTATGTTTCAATTAGGGGATAATACTAAGTCAATATGAGTGAGTCGGTGAATTTTCATTACACGTTTAGTTAAGTTCACGCCGTTTTCCAAAACTAATAGCAAAATTCTTGTTCCCGTAATAAAGAACAGAGACGAAGAGAGAGATTTAAAGAGCCCGATTTCTCCGAAAGTGCCTGTGTTGTTCGAGAAAAATAGTTTTCAGTGTGGCTTCTGAATCTACTGTCTCTTTTTAAATTTGTCGTCTGCTTCCACTGAATTCTGGACTTCAGAAATAATTGTTTTCCGTCGAAATCGTTGTCCTATTTTAAAAAATTGACATTTCACATAATTCTGCCGACTCAGGGATCTGGACAGGTCCCATACATTTGATAAGTCTTGTCTAAATGCAAACCTCAAAATTATATATGTACCCCTTAGTGACGGGTACATTGAAGGTTTGGACTTAAAAAAATTTCGGAGCCATGCGGCCAATTTTTCAAGTCGTTTAACGTTCACCCTTAAAAGTAGAAAACGCCACAGCTATGCTTACTTTTGCTGAACAACACAAGGAATGTGTCTTGAAAGAAAGAACTAATATGAAGTTCATGCGTAATAACATTTTGCAGTCTGAAGAGTACAAGTTATGATGTAAATCAGGACCAGCTCATGTACTGAGGAGAAATTTGGAAGCCACAGATAATCATTTCGAAAATTGTGAAAAATATGTTGGTTACGTGATTTTGGACTAAGTTTGCAAAGTAAATCTAAAACTTAAGTGATCAAAAAATTGGATCATATATTATTGTCATAGCCCAGCTAACACGTTACTGTTCTGGAAAGTTCCTCAGTGATCACAGGTTACGAGCGAGTTTTTTTCTAGTGTGTTACAGTTCTAGCAACTAACAACGGGTTGTCACAAGTTACAAATTTCCTGAAACTTGTTACCTGTTTATTACTGCTCAGGCTAATAACTGTGTTAGCTGGGTGTTTTGATATTTTCGATAAAATTGTAAACGGTTTTCTGAGACATAATGTACCAAACCAAACTGCTTGTAGTAAAATATAACAATAATTAAAATCGCAAATATTTCATTTCTAAATTTCATACAACCTTGAACATGATAAAAAAATACGAGAAGTCACAGAAAAAAAGGAGAGAATTTCGTTAAAATAAAACTTATTCAAAACGCCTAGACTGATTGATTTACAAACCCTACTAAACAAATCAATGATGATATATTACTCACATTTAAGAATGTTTATTATTAGTTCACGCAATTCAAGTTCAAATTGTTCTATAGAAGATTTTTTATTTCAATATAACTTTTTTAGAAGCTCTAACTCTCGTTCTGGATTTCTTCATAGTTATTATCAATGATATTATTATTTCCCGCAGAAAATTCTCCCAAACTGAGAAGAAATGACTGAATTTTTTCAAGTCTTTTATTGACTGTGATTTGTTCGGAGATGAGTCTTTCTTCATTGGAAACACGTTCGCGTTGAGAAAGAATTTCCTTCGCATTTTTCGTGATAGAGTAGCCCAATTTGAAACTTTGATGTCCCTGGAGAATTTCATAATCCATGTAAGGCTTCACAGTGATCTTCCCATCAGGCAAATATTTGGGGAAGATTAAAATTCGCTTAGCGAGCCAACCGAGTGGATTTAGGCTAGAGCCTCTATTTTTTGGAAAAAATGGTAGATTTACGAGAACCTCTTCTACATTTGAAATCAGCCTCGTCCTGAAAAATGATAGATTGAAAATTTTTAGATTTTGAATTCTACAAAATTTTGCCTTCATATTGAGAGGTACAAAGAACTTTTGATTTATTAAACAGAAAAATGATTACCTTGAAATTGAAGTAATAAGTTCAGCCTTAGTCACAATTTCCCCAGTAACGTTCACCGCAAGACCGGTCAACAAATTTAGAAGAAGAATCGGAATGAAGAACACGAAAGGTAAGAAAATTATGGGCCCCAATACGGGATATATTACGTAGGGAATGTTACTCGCTTCAAATTCTCCCGTTAACATCACAATAGTCTTGTAAATTGATTTTGGGATGCTTGAAAAAGGTTGGTTATCTTTATCACTCACTTTGAGGAGAGTGTAGAATATCAGTACAAAGCAGAAAATCGATGGTGCCGAGAGAAGAAGATATTTCATAAATTTGATTGAAACAGACTTATAAACCTCAATTCCAATGGACAACTTGGGATATTTACAAATCAGTACCGTTTGCACCCAGGCTGACAATAATGTAATTATCACCCCAACCTGAATGTTATTGGTATTCAAAAATACTGCTGCCAATATTACCGCTGCCAGTGTAAGCCAGTTTTGAAAGTCCTTAACATATTGACCTGAAAAATTTATAGAGTAATTAACTAGTTGATGATTGTAAGCGAGGGGTTAACAACTTTAAATTTTTGTGTACAACCAATTTCAATTTTGGAATGTAGTTCTACTAATTCGAATCAATTCCACTAATTCAAGTTAACCAAGTTAACAACTTTAAATTTTTATGTACAACCAATTCCAATTTCGGAATTAATTCCACTAAATTCAATCAATTCCACTAATTCCAATCAATTACAAATTCCAATTAATTCTAAGTCTAGGGGTTAACAAATGTGAAATTAGTTGTACAAGTGTTCGGAATTATTGTGAAATTCAAAATGGAACTATTGGAATTCTTGGTATTCTCGGAATTCCTGGAAGTGATAGAAAATTACTAAATTTAGAGGAATTATATGGAATTAATTGGGAATTACTGAAATTCCGATTCCGTTAATGCTTCGCATTAATTAGAAATTTATAGAAGTGCATGTGAAATTACTGGAATTACTATGAAATTACTGAAATTCTTGGAAGTACTACTGGCATCCATTGGACTTATTGGAATTACTGGAATTACTTGGAACTACTTGGAATTAATTGGAATTAGTGGAATTGATCGAAATTAGTGGAATTAATTCCGGAATTGAAATTGGTTGTACACCAAAGTTTTAAGTTAATCCGTCGAGTAATTCTATAATCCATAGTAATTTCACAAGCACTTCCATAAATTCCGAATTAATCCTAAGCATGAACGAAATCGGAATTCCAGTAATTCCTAATTAATTCCATATAATTCCAGGAATTACTTGATAATTCCATATTGTTTTAGGAATTACTTGATAATTCCAGGAATCCCTTCATAATTTCCAAAAATACAGTAATTTCCTATCAGTTCTAGGAATTCTAAGAATTCCAATAAATCCATTTTGAATTTCACGGTAATTCCAACCAATTTGACAACTAATTCTGCAGTTGTCAACCCCTCAGTTGTAAGGGAAATCAGAAAAAATCCGATCGTCAAACAATAGCCTCACCTCTTAATGATAAGCATTGGATGAACTCTATCAAAGCGAGAATTATTATTGCTACTACAGTTATTCCCCAGAATATGTTTCCCTGCACAGTGAAGACTTCACTCTTCTGTACCTCACATTTAATATTTGTGATGAAAATATAAACGATCAACAAAGTGTAAAGCATAAAGCAGAAAGCCCAATAAGCATATAAAACGTTACGGATTCTGCTCCATTTAATAAATAGAAATGAAGAAATCAGAGGATGTAGTAAAATATAGTTTAGCATCTTGTTCTCTGCGGTGTATCGCAGTGCTTGCATCTTTGTGGTTTTTGTCTTAAGACCTAGTAATGGCCGTTTATCCATCTGATGATTTGCAATATGTGGCATCAAGCATACATAATCAAAATTGATTTCATAATCTTCGGAGTGTTCATTGGAGTTTTTAAGACAATCATTGAAATAATCAGTAAGAGTTGTGGGCCAGATATGAACAAGAGGTGGCACACCGAAGTGATTTCTGTGTCCTATATAACTACCTGCTTGTAGCAAAAGCTTTACAGCTTCCTCATTTTCTACCCTTGCTACATAATGTAGCGGAGTGTTTCCTTTGTCTGAAAAGAAGAGAGAAACCTGTACTCTATTCAACGGGAAAAGAGTAAGCTTGGTCCTTCTTTGTAGGGTCAGGGTTAATTTCAATCAATCAATGACAGTTGAACTAAAGATCTTTCAAAAGGAACCTACCATCTTCAACCCGAACAGTTACATTTTTCTGCTTCAGGATGAGCTTCAGACAATTGAGTCTTACATTTCGATGATCCCAACCTCTTCTGTATGTAGGTCTTGCTAATTCCTGGCAAGCCAGAATGAGCAATTTTTTACCCAAATCAGAATTACGATTGATCACCTCCTTCAGAACTTCGTAATGTCCTCGTTGCAAAGCAATCCCAGCAGCTTGTAACGTTTCTACATCCTTCTTTTTATTAATTAACTCCACAACAGCTTCTGAAAGATTGTGTCCAACAGCAATCTCTATAAGTTCTTGAACATTGATAAGTTCATTAGGATCCACTCGAGCTAAATTCTCCAAGAAGTTTTTCTCGTCATTCGCGTCTAAATAATACCTTAGGAGATTAAAGTCTACTCTCCTAAGCTGTTCTTCTGGTAAAGGCATTTCTGGAAAATTCTTCTATAAGACATTTCTTGCTGTTTGTCCCTTATAGTCTTTGAAAGTGTCGATGTCTAGACGAAACGAGTACTTATTCTTAAGAATAAAATCGACGGTTTCACTCTGCTTGAGGGAAGCTGCTTGATGTAAGGAATTGGGAATTGAATTGAATTGAATATTTGGAATTGGGAATATCTGGTCTTGCCCCTGCATTTAGAAGAGTTTCAACGAATTTCGAGTCTTCCTTTTTGACAGCCATATGCAAGGCCGTTTGCCGTCCAGCCTCAAGGTTCGGGTTGATGGCAGGATTTTTTAAAAGAATCTGAAAAAGCCAGAAAAATTTTGTTGTTTTACATTAGGTGAGAGCTGGGCACAAAATACTTCAAATACATTACTCAAAATACAATTATTTCGCTATAAGATAGTTGAAATTCATTGCAGGGAAAATACAATTTAGTCAATGTATATAAAATAAAATACAAACTGCATTTAAGTATTTTTGTATTCTATTTGAAATACATTTGAGAATTGTGTATATTATCTGAAATGCTTTCTTCTTCTTTAGATGAAAAACATTATAAATTATTACAAAAATTTAATATTAAACCTATGCGCATTATCTGAAAAAATTCTTTGAAATTCACAATAAACTCTTCGGGATTTACCAGGAATTATTTGGAATTCACCAGAGATTCTTTGGAATTCTTCGTAATTCACTAGAAATTCTTTGGAATTCATCAAGAATTCTTAAAAATCCTTCATAATACACCTCAAATTCTTTTGCATTCACCAGGAATTATTTTAAATTCACGAAGAATTATTTGGAATTTACCATGAATTCATTAGAATTGACTAGGGATTCTTTGTAATAATTCATTAGAATTCACTAAAGATTCTTCGGAATTCTCCAGGAAATATTTTGAATTCGCCATGAATTCATTAGAATTCAGCAGCGATTCTTTGAAATTGGCATTCTTCAGTATTCAACAGAGATTCTTTAGAATTCTTCAGAATTCACCATGGATTCTTTGGAATCCTTCATAATACATCTTGAATTTTTAGGTATTAACCAGGAATTCTTCAGATTTTACCAGGACTCGCTTGGAGCTCACAATGGATTCATTAGGATTCACCAAGGATTCTTTAGAATTCTTCTTGAATTCACCACGGATTTTGTGGAATAATTCAGAATTCATCAGGAATTCTGTAGAATTATTCAGAATGCACTAGGAATTCTTTGAAATTCACCAAGAATTCTTCGGAATTGACCAAGGAATCTGTAGAAATCTTCGAAATTCACAAGGTATTTTTCGGACTTTACCAGAAATTCTTTGGAAACCTTCAGAATTCACCTTAAATTCTTTGGATTCACCTTGAATTCACCAGGAATTCTTTAGAATTTTTAAAAATTTATCTTGAATTCATTGAAATTCTTCGGAATTCACATTGAATTACAAAGAATTTATAATGAATTCTAAATAATTCATAGTGAATGCCGAAGAATTGAAAGTGAATGCTGCATAATTCACAATGAATTCCGAAGAATTCCAAAGACCTCATAGTGAATTCCAAAGAATGTCAATGAATTCGTGATAAATTCCGAAGAGTTCATTCTAAGTTTCAAAGAATTCAAGGTGAATTCTGAAGAATTTCTGGTGAATTCCGAACAATTTCAACTAACCCCTTGTGAATTCCGAGGAGTTCGTGGTGAATTCCTAATTTCAAAGAATTTCCACGTATTCAAGGTGAATTTCGAAGAATCCAAAAAAGATTTAATATTAATTTATAAATTAATTTAGGATGCATTTCATCTAAAATACAATTAAGCATTTCAGATAAAATACACCATTCTCAAATGTATTTCCAATAAAATGCAAAAATACTTAAACGTAGTTTGTATTTTGTTTGAAATACATTGGCTAAATTGTATTTTCCCTGAAATGTATTTCAGCTACAAACTACATTTTATGGATTTTGTATTACAAGTACTTGAAATACATTTTTCTTGAAATGCAGCTCAGCTCTGGATTAGATATACATATTACCATTGTGGGATTGCAGATAATAAAAAAAAACATTAATAAAATAAAATACCATATTAATTAAATCACAATTATCATGATTAAAATATCTCACAGATAAAATAGGAAAATCATTCTTTGGAAATTCCTTACCTGCAACACTTCCACGTGGTCATTTTCTACCGCAAAATGAAGTGGTGCACGACTGTGCGTTTCATTAATTCTGTTAGGATTTGCACCCAGTTCTAATAGAAATTCGACAAACTCCTTTAGCCCTTCACTGCAAGCGATGTCGAAAAAAGTTTTTTCGTAAGGATACGGAAAAACTTGATCCACATTCAGTTTAGGTTGATGTTTCCTTAGGGCCTTCTTCATAAAACTCTTGAAGGCTGCATAATGCCTTGATTCCAGTCTCGCCAGTAGCAACTCCTGGAGACTTGTATTCATCTCCTTTAAAGGATGTTGGTCCAAAAATTCCTCTTCCGGATCCATTCTTCTTTCCGTACTTAAATAATATGGTAGTTAAAATTTAACAGAATAGAAAAATCATTTGATTAATACTATATTTCTAAACTCTTCAAAATTGACGTCGAAAATAGAAACTAAATAGGAAATTTAAGTAGCAAATAAACAGCCTTTATGAAAAATCATTTTCATTCAAAAAGCACAATTGAAAAAATCAGAAAGCAGAATATACATCGAAGTTCATGAGTATGCAAAATATTTTTTATCAAATTATTACTAACGTAACAAGCATTATAGACATTTTTACTTAAGTACGAACTATTTTGTTATGCAAAACACAAACGAAAAAAATTACTAAAAAGGTTAACAAGTTAGCGGACAATTATTGTGCATAACTTTCAAAAACGGTGTATCTTAACTTAATAAATGTAAAATCGGAATAGTCTACAGAAATTAGTGAAATTGTTTAAATTTTCTGAAACTTTCTTTTTCACAGATTATTTTGGAAACTCACATTTGTGTTAGTTTTAACAAGGTGATAAAAGTTTCTGTCACTTCGGTGTGAAACTTTTTAAAATGTTTGTTTTTTGTTCTTTGGAAATCGATTTTTGAGACATCTTAATTTTTAACAATAACTAGATCAACTAGATCATTTTGCGCATAGTGGACAAATTAATAATTGTTGTCACAAAAATATTTTAAATAGTTTTGCAGAAGGAATTTTTAGTAGTAATATAGAAGTGCCAAAAAAATGATTCGTTGAAAAAATTACGTATTCGGAAAATAAAAGAAGGGGGCATTAATGTTATTGCTAAACTGCAACATACAGGTAATAAATAAAGGTTTTCTTACCTTTTAATGTTTCTTACAAACCAGGTTTCAGCAATTATTTCGTTTCTTTATATTAAACCTGCTATTCGTAGCCTAGAACTTTCTGTCATGTGTAAGCAAATGAGAAATTTACAGTTTAGTACTAAAATGTACTTTGAAAACTTTACTAGACACGAATAATACCAATTTCACAGAAACAGATTGATAGTTTTATCTCCAGGTTGACAAGGCGGTATTTAAATGAATAAAAACGATTTTTCAAGAATCTTTGCCACATGTAGCAATACACGTACTATTAAGACATTTAATAAAATATTATTCTTGATCAACAAGCAGAAAGGTTTTAAACTATTATTCGTTAGTTTTAATTTTCTGCTGTCTAATAAAAATTATGAAGCATTACATCTAAGAGTTTGGTTTTGCGATTTATGTCGCAGACATGAAATATTCTAAATGATGTAAAAATGAGTCATAAATTATACGATTGTAAGTTAATCTAAATGCTTTTAGAGCATTTTTGTCAATTTATTAACCATTCTGTATCATTAATATGTCCACCTAACACATCCTATGTCAACAAAATAGACCAATTGTTAAGTTCGAATTGCAAGCTTTGTACCAAAGATAATTTAAAAGGACTCATCATTTTTTTATTAAATCGGTTCTTTATTATATATGACAAAAGTTTTTCATTTGGTCTCGTACCATTCAATATAATACTGTTTATATTGAGGAGCTAATCACAACAAATTTGTGAATCATATTGTTCATTCATACTGAAGAAAAGTTCATTTGAATGAGCATTTAAATGCTGCGATATTTTCAGTTTTGGAACAGCTAGTCCCTCGGTTTATATCCTAGGTATTAAAATCAGTCGAAAGTTTTATAAACAGGCCGTCTATCATTCATTTCATTTCTTCAAATTGATAACTGAATTATGCTTCTAGAAAAGATAACGTGGGCACTTTTTTAGTACGCTTACTAAAATATAATTCTGTAAAAAATTACATCTAGTCCTTACTTCTACATAAGTTACATATTTTTGGCTTGTCCTTAAAAAAATGTATGTAAAAAAATTAACCCTCCGTAGTCACACTATCGGAGAATTTCACGGTAGTCACACTGGATCGATTCTACCCAGTCAGTTTCAAAAAGCAATCGTGAGAACACTATCTGTCCGATGTGGTTAAAAAAATTACGGAACATGCTTTGAATATTCTAAATTGAGAACGAAAAGTCGATTTGTAAGAAGTCACGTGACAACATGTTTAAAAAAATCATAAAAAGCGACTAAAATCCCGTTCGAAGCCGAGGACTATTAGATATTTAGGCCGAAAGTTGATCGACGAGTCGATTCTACCCAGTGTGAATACGGATAATAATAGTTCGCATTAATAGTTCGCAAAAAGAATCATAAAAAATGTTCAAAATGCAGACTATTAGATATTTAGGCCCAAAGTTTATCGACGGGTCAATTCTACTCAGTGTGACTACGGAAGGTTAATATACGTCCTCTAGGCACTTATCGATTACTTATTACATATTACATATGCGTTATTATAAATCTGCTGTAAAAATGTTAAAAATATTAAAAGTTATTGTCTGGCAGAGCTGTGCACAAAATACTTCAAATACATTACTCAAAATATAAGCATTTGCTATAAAGTAGTTGAAATACATTGCAGGGAAAATACAATGTAGCCAATATATTTTAATTAAAATAAAAATTACATTTAAGTATTTTTGTATCTTATTTGAAATACATTTGAGAATTATTGTACATTTTATCCGAAATACTTCCTTGTATTTTAGATTAAATACATCCTAAATTAATTATATAAATCAGTATTAAACCTTCTTTGGGATTCTTCGGAATTCACCTAGAATTCGTTGAAATTTTTTGAAATTCATAATTAATTCTTTGGATATTACAATGAACTTTTCGGAATTCAGCATGAATTCATTGGAAATATTTAGAATTATGGGGTTCTTTGGAATTCTTCCAATCATTCAATTCTTCCATTCTCCTCTCATCAGGGATTCTTCGGAATTCTTCAGAATTCACCTTGCATTCTTTGGGATTTAAAATGAACTCTTCGGAATTTACCACGAATTCATTGGAATTCTTTGGGATTTAGTGATGAATTCTTTGGGTTTCTTCAAACCTCAACTTGCATTCTTTGAAATTCTTTGCAATTCATAATGAATTCTTTGGAATTGACAATGAACTCTTCAAAATTTACCATGAATTCATTGGATTCTTCGAAATTCAGCTAAGATTCTTTGTAATTCTTCGGAATTCACCAGGGATTTTGCGAAATTCTTCATAATCTACCAAGAATTTTTTGGAATCTTCCAGAATTCATCATTAATTCTTTGGAATTCTTTAGAATTCACCAGAAATTCTTCCGAATCCACCTTGAATTCGTTGGAATCCACCAGGGATTCATTGGAATTTGTCAGAATTCAGCAGGAATTCGTCACGAATCCATTCGAATTTTTCACAAGTCACTAAGGATTCATTTGAATTCTTTGGAAGTTATCAATAATTCTTTGAAATTTTTCAGAATTCAACATGAATTCTTTGGAATTCACCATGAGTTATTTGGAATTCATCATGAACTCTTCAGAATTCACTATGAATTCTTTGGAATTTATCATGAACTCTTCGGAATTCACTATGAATTCATTGGAATTCTAAGTTGAAATTTTTTTTCGTTTAAACGTTTAAATTGTAGAAAATTTTATACGGTTAAACGGATACATTGCTTCCAAGTCAATAATTTATCTAAATTAACTTCACTTTATTCATTTTGTCAGCTGAAAAACTGAATCAATTGAAGTTAGTTAAGATAAATTATCTTTTGTCAGCTGGCAGAATGAATGAAAAATTCCAAAGAATCGCTGATGAATTCTGAAGAGTTAATTGTAAATTCCACAATTAATTCCAATTAATTCAACAGAATTTCAAAGAATTGAAGGTGAATTCCGAAAAATCCCAAAGAATTAATAATTAAATTCCCATGAATTCCAAAGAATTCAAAGCTCTGTGAAGCTCCACTGCATGAGCTTACGGATTTTTAGATAGTGATGAATGCAGATGAAATGCACAATCCTCAAATGTATTTTAAATAAAATGCAAAAATACTTCAATGTAGTTTGTATTTTATTTAAAGTACATTGACTAAATTGTATTTTCCCTGCAATTTATTTCAACTATAAACTACACTGCATGTATTTTATATTTCAAATACTTGAAATACATTTTTCTTGAAATACTGCCCAGCTCTGTTGTCTGGTTATTGAACTCCTGTTTTTTCACACATAATATTCAACTGGATTGCATGTCGATTAAAGTTATTTTTCACTGCTCTTCTCTTTTTTAGAATGCCTATCTGTCACCTTGGATCTCATCAGTGTTATTATCAATATTGTTATTGTTCCCCCGAGAAATTTCTCGCAGACTTATCATAATTAATTCGATCTCTTCTAGTCTTTTATTGAATGACTCAAGTTCAGAGATGACTCGTTCTTCAGTGGAAACACGTCCTCGCTGTGAAAGAAGTTCCTTTGCTCTTGTCGTGATCGAAGGATCCAATTTCAATGTTGCAAATTTTCTGGATTTGAAACTTCGGCGTCCTTCGAGGAGAATTTCGTGATTCTTGTAAGGCTTGACACTGAGTTTCCCTTCCGGCAAATATTTCGGGAAGACTAAGATTCGCTTGGCGAGGAAAGCAAGAGGATTTAGCTTTGGACTTTGAAGAATCGGTTGCAAGCAACAAAAACATCTATTTTTCGGGAAAAAAGGCAGACCAACGGCAACTCCTTCTGCGTATGAAATCAGCTTTGTCCTAAAGTGAAAATTCACAATTAAGACATTTTAAAATTTCTTATTTTATTAGCAATTATTAATTATTAATTATTAGTTCAGAAAATCATTACCTCGAAATCAAGCTGACAAGCTCAGCCTCTGCCAGAATTTCCTGAGTGTCACTCACCGCAAGACCAGTTAGCAAATTGAAGAGAACTATTGCAATCAGGAATTCAAAGAGTACGAAAATTAAATGTCCTAATACAGGATACATGACAAAGGGAATGTTGCTGGCTTCGAATTCTCCTGTCAACATGACAATGGTCTTGAAAATTGATTGTGGCGCGTTTGGGAAAGGTTTATTGTCTTCGACACCCTCTTTGAAGAGAGTGAAAAACGCCAGAGCAAATGAAAGTATCAAAAATGCATACAGGAACAGAAACTTGATAAAATTCAGTGAAACTGTCTTGAAAATCTCGATTCCGGTAGACATCTTGGGATGTTGACCAATGAGTACAACCAGTTCCCAGGCCGAGAGTAATATCACTATCGCTCCAACCTGAGCGTTACTGGTAAATAAAAATACTGCTGCCAAGATTATCAGGGCAACTTCAAACCAGTTTTCGAAACCTAGGAGGTAATGACCTGAAAAAATATTAGTGAATTAAGTTAATTATGTTCTGATTGTAAATATACTCTTATTGCAAATTTAAATACTTTATAGATGTTGCTACTGCACTTAAAACCATAATAGGAAACAATCAAATGACCTCACCTGGCGAAGACAGACACTGAAAAAATTCTCTCACAGCAAGAAGTACTATTGCTGCGATAGTTACTGCCCAGAATATTCCTTCCTGTGCCGTAAAAACTTGACTCTTCTCCTGTTCACTCTTCGTGTTTACAAAGATGATGTAAGCATTCAACAAGATGTAAAATGCCAGGTAAAAAGCCAAATTAGTGTACAGGATGTGTCGGATTCTACTCCATTTGATGAACAGAAACGAAGAGAGAAGTGGATGCTTCAAAAGATGTTTCAATGCTTTGTTCTCAGCTATGTATCGCAACGCCTGCATCTCTGTAGCTCTCCTTGTCTGGTTGCTCTTCTTAGAACCTAGAAGCGGTTCCTCAATCTCGTGATTTGGAATGTGTGGCATCAAACAGTGATAATCAAAGTGGATTTCATAATCATCGGAACGTTCATTACTGCTTTGGAGGCAGTCGTCAAAGAAATCAGAAAGGGTTTCAGGACAGATGTGAGCCAAGGGAGGCACACCGAAGCGGTTAAGATGCCCTATATAACTCCCAGCTCGGAGCAGGAGTTCCACAGCTTCAGAGTTTTCAGCTCTCGCTGCGTAATGAAGAGGGGTGTTGCCTTTTTCTGTGGAAGAAGAGAAATAGTTAGAGAAATTTTGGAACAATGATATTTCCAGTAGACATCTAATAGCATATTGTCAAGATCAAATTCCAACAGCGCTTTAGAATCATTCATCTAAGTGAGAAAAGAATCAGGTTGTCAATGGAGTTTTTATATTTCATGAAATTTTGTACTATCTCGAGAATAAGGCGGGTATTTGCCCATCTGAGAAAAGTAAACTCTGCAGAACTATTACCTAAAGGTGATACTTCTGCAGAGTATCTCCTATTAGAGTATCATCTATTAGAGTATCGCCTATCACAGTATCATCTATCAGAGTATCAACTATCAGAGTATTACCTATTAGAGTATCACATATCAGAGTATCACACATCGGAGTATCAACTATAGGTGATATTTCTGCAGAGTTTACTTTTACTAGATGGGCAAGTACCTATCTTATTCCTGAAATAGTTGAAAACACTGCAGAGTATCACCTATCAGGGTATCACACATTAGAGTATCGTCTATCAGAATATCACCTATCAGAGTTTCACACATCAGAATATCACACATCAAAGTAGAACACATCGGAATATCACACATCAAAGTAAAACACATTAGAATATGACACATTAGAGTATCAAATATCAGAGTATCGCACATTAGATTATCACCCATACGTGATATTTCTGCAGAGCTTACTTTTACCAGATGCTTAAGTAACTATCTTATTCTTGAGATAGTCCAAAATTAGGCGCAAGACTATCTCAGGAATAAGAGAGACACTTGCCCCTCTGGTAAAAGTAAACTCTGCAGAAGTATCACCTATAGGTTTACTTTTACCAGATGGGCAAAAACCTAACTTATTCCTGAGATAGCTTTAAAATCTGCAGAATTATCACCTATAGGTGATACTTCTGCAAAGAAGCACCTATCAGAGTATTACACATCAGTGTGTAACATATCATAGTATGACACATTAGAGTGACACACATCGGAGTATCACTCTGCAGAAGTATCACCTGAAGATGATATTTCTGCAGAGATAATTTTTACTACATGAGCAAATACCCATCTTATTCCTGAGATAGTCCAAAACTCTGCAAAAGTATCACCTATAGATGAAATTTCTGCAGAGTTAACTTTTACCAGATGTGTAAATACCTATCTTGTTCCTAAGATAGTCGAAAACTTTGCAGAAGTATCACCTATAGGTGAAATTTCTGCAGAGTTAACCTTTACCCATCTTGTTCCTAAGATAGTCGAAAATTCTACAGAAGTATCACCTATAGGTGGTGCTTCTGCCCTGTTTACAGGGTTTTTTCTTTTCATTATCATTACACTGATTACTGGATCGACAGCACGGCTCGGGGGAAGAGTGTTTTCGATCCAATTCAGGACCGCGTATATAGTCTCTGAACGTACAAAAGTAAATGCGCAGAGAGACGTGATGTAAACAACGTCTGGCGGCCCTGACTGCCCGAGTGATGTAGGTCGGTCAAGGCACGCTCGGGGGGGGGATAGGATCAGTGAAGCGTGAACGTTGCGTTCGATCCATGTGCAGTCGATCCAGTAATGAGTGTATCACAGATTTAAAATCCTACCATCTTCTTCACGAACGTTGACACCTTTCTGCTTCAGGATGAGCTTCAGGCACTTCAGTCTAACATTTCGACAAACTAAACCTCTTCTGCAAGGGGTTGCTAACTCCTGACAAGCCAAAATGATCAATTTTTGCCCCAAATGAGGATCACAATTTAACAATTCCTGCAGGACTTCATAATATCCTCGCTGCACTGCAATCTCAGCGGCTTCTGACATTTCTACAAGTTCCTCTCTACTAATTAACTTTACAACCGCCTCTGAAAGATTGTGCCCAGCAGCTATCTTTAGAAGTTCAGAAACATTGATAGGTTCATTAGGATCCACTTGTGCTAGATTCTCCAGGAAGTTCTTTTCGTCATTTGCATCCAAATAGTACCTGAGGAGATTAAAGTCTGCTTTCCTAAGGTGATCTTCTGGTAAAGGCATTTCTGGAAAATTCTGCTGTACGACATCTCTTGCTGTTTTTCCTTTGTAGTCTTTGAAGGTATCGATGTCTAGAGGAACCGTATACTCTTTACTGAGGATGTGACGAACTATTTCTTCCTGTTTCGTAGAAGCTGCTAAATGAAGTGCACTGATACCTTTGGCATTCGCGATATCAGGCCTTGCCCCTGCATTTAAGAGAGTTTCAATGCATTTCAAGTCTTTGTTCTTGACAGCCATATGCAGGGCTGTTTGTCGTCCAACTTCGAGGTTCGGGTTGATGGCAGGATCTTCCAAAAGAATCTGAAAAAGGTCAGAAAAAAAGGCCCCATCATGTTTAAATTTAATTTGGAACTATTCTTAACATCATGAAAATTTACAACAAAACTGTTCATATTTTTAACAAATTCTTTACCTGTAGCACGTCCACATGGCCATTTTCTGCGGCAAAATGAAGAGGTGCACGGGTGTGTGCTTTATTAATTCTATTAGGATTTGCACCAAGTTCTAATAGAAATTCTACAAAGTCTTTTAAACCTTCGCTGCATGAAATATCCAGAAAGGTTTTTTGGTAAGGATGTGGAAAAAGATAATCCACATTCACTTCAGGAGGACGTTTCTTCAGGGCTTTGTTCATAAAACTCTTGAAGGCTGCATAGTGCCTTGATTCCAGACTTGCCAGAAGCAACTTATGAAGACTCGGATTCTGCTCATTTAAGGGATGCATCTGTAGTAGCTCCTCTTCTGGCTCCATTTTATTCTCTGGAATGGTTCACAATTTATTTTTAAAAAATATAAATCACGAATCAGCATAAGAAAACAATGTCATTGGTACTCTGTACTGCTGTATTTCAATAAACAATATCAAATCAAATTAAATGTATGAAATGTTTGAAATCAAGAAAATGCTTTGGTGCCTTATGAAAAATTCAAACAATTTTTCTGAATATTCTCCTTATTTTTAATATATATGTACATATATGTTATATCCGATCTTCACTCTAAGAATTCACCTGTTTTACATGTGATATAACGGAAAAAAGTAACTTCTCGAAATAAAAAAGTTCCTCTGTATTAAGTAGCTAAATATAAACATTTAACAGTATCTACTGATGATCAATTAACATTTCCAAAATTTGGCTATCAAGTATTACAAAAAAAAACATAGTAAAGAAATGTGTTTCTTACAATGATTATTACGAATAAAATCAGTAAGTTTATTTTCTGTTTTCTTGATGATCAATACAATTCTTTAATCCTTTCAAATCCCGTCATCACACATTAAGGTTACAAAGTAGTTCGTGTGGGTGCCTGAATACATTCTATAGTCTCTACCCGGTGATGCGGTGATGTCATCTTGACACTTCACAGCCACACCAATTATTATAATACCATTTGCGTCCAACATTTAATCCCGAATACGTATCAAACACCAATGACAAACAAGTTATTGTCTTCACTGAATATTAACATTTTCGACTTTTGAAAACGAGGCGCTTTCCTGACTACCAATTCACTTCCGGTAATTCACTTTAATTTATACCATTGACCCACACAGAAGCATAATAGGTCGTAAAATAAAGTGAAAAAAGTATAGAAATCCCTTTGAAAAAACGTCAAAGTCTTCAAACTAAAGTTATTCTGTCAGAGTACATTCACTCTTATTTGTATAGTAATAATAAAAATAATAACAAAAAGAATAATAGTAATAAAGTTAGTTTTAGTGTTGCAAAATGGATAAGGAAAAAATGACAGGTACAGAGAGAGAAAAAAAAAATAATCAAAACTATAAATTAATGTGAATATATATTTTTTAAAACAAATATTCACATAAAATCCAGTAAACAAATATAAATGAAAGTATAAATAAATAGAATAAAATGAAATAACCTAGTAAACAAAAATTTTAAGTTATTCATAATGTTTGTATAAGTTGATCATATCTTTTTATGCAGCCTGCATATTTTTGCTGATTGGACATATTTTATATACGACATATGAATTAGACATACATCACAAGCAGTTATGAATAAGAAAGACAGTTAAATTGTTATTCAAAAATACATTCCTTTCATTCAATCATTGAGTTTTTTGCTTATGTTTTTGCTGTATGTCATGTCTCAGAAATGTAAATTGTTCAGGTAGATTGAGATGTACTTACAGAATATAAATACTTAACACACCTGGGACTTTGAGAGTTGATCCAGGCGGAGCATTTCCAGACTGAGCTATGTATTTTGCTACAGTAGGACTGTTACCTCAGTCTCAGTATGAAGTAGAGAGGGGTAAGGCTGGTCATCCGATCTGTACTACTCTCGTAATTATCTCGAGAAGGAGCTAAATTCACGAGCATTTTTTCCAGAAATCACTTTCTTAATGTTTGCTTGTGCTTTAAAAGTATTTCTCGTACTAGTTTTTTTTACTAAAAAAAATTGTTCTCGCTGCAAACAGCTCGCGTGGATGGTATTTTCGTAAATGAAAAATGTATAAATAAAATATTTATTGTCTGAACTTGATAAATTTATCACTATTTCAGGAATGTTAAAAAATGGTTACCACAATATTAAAAACTGCTTTCACGAACGGATTTCTTCATTTTTATTATTAGCGGAGTGTACATATATATATATATATATATGTAATTACATATGTAATATGTAATTTTTTATAGTAGGTTTTTACATATATATTACATATATATTATATATGTAATTACATATGTAATATGTAATTTTTTATAGTAGGTTTTTAAAAACTTTTGTGTTTGTGTGTAGTTTTCTACAGTAGATTTTTAGAAAAGTTTGTTTGTGTGTAATTCTTTACAGAAAGGTTATAAAAAAGTTCGTGTATGTGTTTGTGTGTGTCTGAACGTATGTAATTTTTTACAGTAGAGTTTTTTTTTAAAGTTTGTGTGGGTGAATGTATGTATCTTTTACAAAAGGTTTTTAAAAAAAATAGCGTGTGTGTGTATGTGTGCAATTTTTTACAATAGGTTTTAAAAAAGTTAGTATATGTGAGTGTAATTTTTTACAACAGGGTTTTAAAACAAAGTTTGTGATGTTGTGTGTAATTTTTTAAAGTAGGTTTTTAAGAATAGGTAGTGTGTGTGAGTGTAATTTTTTACAGTAGGTCTTTAAAAACAAATATGTGTGGGTGTGTATGTGTGTGAATGTGTGTAATTTTTTACAGTAGGTTTCAAAAAAAATTGTGTGTGCGTGTGTAATTTTTTTTCAACTTTGATTAATGTAAATTTAGAAAAGAATTTCCTACAGATTTTTATATTTTACTGAAATGCATCTTTTTGATAAAAAAAGATTGATTAATTCAAAATCTTAATATACACTCGTCGCTGAATCGAAGGCCCCTGAATCGAGGACCACCCTCATGGTCGTTCACGCTTCACTGATTCTGTCCCCCGACCTTGAGCATCCCGCAACGGCGCCATCGCTCGGGCAGTCAGGGCCGCCAGACGTTGTTTACATCACGACTCTCTGCGCATTTACTTTTGTACGTTTAGAGACTATATACGCGGTCCTGAATGTTGAAATAAGATTGCTCGCTCGAAAGCATTGCATCAAGGACCATCTACCCCCAAGCCCGGTCCTCGATTCAGCGACGAGTGTAACAAAAAATACTGTTAAAAAATTCTAAATATTTAACAATTTTTATGATATTTTTATAAATAAGCAACAGGCTTGCTAAAGCTCTCTAAGACCAAGCTTATGATTCAAAAATTTTTAAAATTTTCACTACTTCTAAAATAATTTTCTTTAAATAGAGTTGCTGAAATAATACCTTTGCTTTGAAGAGTTTTAGTTTATATTATTTTATTAAAATATTTAAAATAATTTGAATCAGCACAATAGCAATATTTTTTAGAGTGCTTTTATACTTTTATGATATTTAGGGTATCTAAATGCACCAACCATCTATTGTCGATTTCTAAAATAAAATTCTTGCTATTTTTACTATTTTACGTATATTTTACGTAATTTTACTAATTACGTGTACACTCTATTTTTAAATTTCAAAGACTTAATTTAAACTTACAATTAGTTATACTGATAATGACATTAAGGTTTTGAGTTTAAATAAATACACTATTTACTCGACAAATTGGTTCCCACCCAGTAATTGGTGCAATTGCCCTACTAAGTCTTACATATATATTATTGAAGGGACCCTTTGCTTTACAAGGAGCACATTTTGTATCAAGAATACTTCCGTTCACAAAAGTTCGTTAAAACCGCGCGGAGATCTATATTTGCCGCGACAGATTAAACGATATGGTTTTCATATGCGATAAAGATACAAATACAGACTGCACTGATATATTAAAGATGTTAACATTTTCTGAAGACTTTGCTCCTTTTAAAAAATTCTGTGGTATATCATAAAAACTCATTTGACTAGAAAAAAAATTTAGAAAAACTAACCAAACTCGTTTACCTCTTTTAACCAATTTTTTTTTTTTCATAAAATATTCATTTTATGGAGAAAATTTCTTTGACTGAAACAAATACATAAAATAAGTCGAACATAACATTAGTTTCAGCCAATTAATTTCATGAAGCAAAACATTAAATTAAATATTTGTCCATAAAACAACGAAATTCTTTAGTTGACTTAGAGCAAATATTGTAAATTCAACTAAAGTCTTTTTCTAGGTTGAATTTTATTTAGTGGCCTATATATTTGTTGAATTTTTTGTTTACATAAGGTACTATAAATTTCGAGGCAAGAAACATATTAAGAAATGCTACCTAAACTGAAAATGTCCCATAATGTAAAAAAACAATGTTAAGCAAATTTTCAAGAGATTAATTCTTAAGATATTTTTAAATATTTGTTTACCCTCAAATGATAAAAGATATGCTGGAAAAGGGGAGCTTACATAGTCCGCGGTTAATTAAAAAATTAAAATATAAGAAATCAAAAATTACAAAGGTACATAATATCTTTTAGCGAAATTGACCTAAAAATGGACAAAGTGAATCAATAGTATCTGGTAATGCCGTTCACGGTCGAAGAGACGTGTATTTTTTTACAGGTACACGTATTTTTCTCCTTGTTTCCTTAATAGGAAGTGCCAGTATTTCGCAACCCACGCACCCTCACATTGGTAGCGACCTTCCTCGACCAATTTGGGTCCGCCCGTTTTGGGACGAGATGAATTATAATATATATTCCGGTTTAACAGTGACAGAATGTATTTTGAATCTCGTCTTATCCCTAATTCTATCAAGGAGAGTAATAACATAATACATTCCTAGAAACAGAGAGAAACTCTAGAAATCTTTTACTTTTTCATCAGACACTTCACGTTCCTTTCCCATTTTGCTTGTTAATTTTTCACGTACGAAATTTATACGAATTCTTTTTATACGAATAGTGAAAAAAGATAACCTCTTATTTAAAACTTGTATTTATAAACCGAAACACAAAAGAAACAATCGCGGGAGTCAAATTAAAATTAATCCTACTTCAATTATTTATTATTATAACGGAAGACCGTTCCCAGAAGGCAATGGAACGTTAGTCATCTTCAAGACGTTCTAAGGACGTCTTTAGGACATCCTTGTCCGTCTAAATAATGTCCTAGGGATGATTTATGTCCTCAGGACGACTTATGTCCTTAGGACACGCGTCACCTCCTCAGGATGAGACTTATGGCCTTAGGATTTAGGACATTCAACCTGCCCAGTGGACTTTGAATGTTGTCTTTAGGACGTCTTCAGGACGTTTTCAGGACATCCATATTCGTCTAAACGATATTCTAGAGACGTTGAATGTCTTGAAGTCATCTTGAGGGCTTCAGTCCTCCTTAGAGGACATTATTTAGATGGGCATGGATGTCTAAAGAGATCCTAGGAATATCCATGACCGTCTACCCAGTGTTTAAAAAAACCTGAGACATCCAGAGGATGTCCATGGGACGTCTAATGCCCTAAAGATGTCCTTAAGGAATAAGACATCCCCGGGACATCGATTGGACTGACATTAGACGTCTCTGTGATGTCCCATTTTTTCCATTGGATAAATAACGTCCTAGGGACGATTTATGTCCTCATGAAGACTTTAGAACATTCAACGTCACCAGAACATCATTTAGGTGCATATGAATATCTTTAGAACCTCCATGGGACATCCATGCTCGTCTCAGTGATTTCTTAGGGACGTTGAATGTCCTAAAGTCGTTCTGAGGACATAAGTCGTTCCTAGGAAATCATTTAGATGGACGTGGATGTGCTTAGGACGTTCATGTCCCTCTTAATCATGTTATAGGGACGATTTATGTCCTCTGTATGTCTTCAGGACATTCAATAACCCTAGGATGACTTCATCACGTCGATGTCCGTCTAAATGATGACCTAGGGACGATGTATGTCCTTATGATGACTTTGAGACACTCTACGTCCTTAGGACGACTTTAGGATATTCAACGTCCCTAGAACATCTTTTAGACGGACAGGGATGTCGTCAGAAAGTCATTAGGACATCCATGTCCGTCTAAATTATGTCCTAAGGACGTTTAATTTCATAAAGCTTTCCTGAGGACATAAGTCGTCCCTATGAGATCATTTACGCGGGAGTGCGGATCTATTAAAGACGTCTTTAGGACGTCCTAAAGACGATTAACGTCCCCACGCCCACTGGATTCTGTGAATATTATTTAGACGCACATGAATGTTCTAAGAACGTCCAAAAGACAATTAATGTCCCTATGCATACTGGGTTATTATTATTTAAAATTATCCTTTGGGCTTTATAGATATGAAGAATTGAGCACATGCCAGTATTTCACAAAAAATTGTCGGAAATGTCAGGAATCCAATTTGTCAAAAATTTTAGAATAATATTCCGTTGATGGAATCAAATTCTTGCTCATTATATATATATATATATATATATATATAAGCAAAGTTTTGTTGAAATATATAAATCTTTGGTTCACTAAATTATATCATTTATTTAATTGAACCAAATGTTAGTTCAAATAAGTCAAAATTTGGTTTAATCAAACAAAATATTCGGTTTTCCTTTTATAATAAACAATTTTTTTGGGTGCACACATTAAAATGGTTTAATTTGCGCTTCGCAATTCTGTCAATTTAACTTATCAATAGTTCAATATGTCAACATCTGATAAGATCGATATTATTCGGAAAAAAATTTTATTTGAATCAAACACTATGTTTCTTTGAATAGACTCAAATATTTGGTTATTTCAAACAAATTTTGGTTAATGTAAACTAACAAATTTTTTTTAAATAAATTTTTTGATCGACCACAAAATTTGGTTGAATGAACCAAATTTTTTATCGATTCAACTAAAACATTGTTTGATATAGTCAAAACTTTGGTTGGCCATATGGAAATAAATTTATTAGGATTTACTATTTATTAATTCATTATTAATTTATTTTATTATTCAACCAAATTTTGGTTGAATTAAACTAATCAAACAAACTTTTTTGCTGAACTAAAACATTGTTTGATATAACCAAAACTTTGGTTGGCCATATAGAAATGAATTTATTAGGTTACTTCAAACAAATTTTTGTTGAATCAAACTAATCAAACAAACTTTTTTTTCTGAATACAAATGCGGTGAATAGTATTGAAACCAGTTTATAAAAAATCTGCCCTGCACCCTTCGGGGGCGCGGGCACATTTGCTTCGCTTGCAAGTTTGAGCGCGCCTAGGGCGCGCGGGGTGGCCGTCACGCTTCGCCCTCCGATCCAAAATACTCGCCGCGCTTCGCGCTCCGTTATCGTTTAACCTCGCGCTGCGTTGTTCTTTGCGCAGAGTTAAGTTTATTCCTCATGATTTACTTTCACCCGAAATTGATGCTTCAATACATTCTTTATTATTTTCCGCAATTTCAGCATGATACTTCAATTTCTCTCTTATTAAAATAAGTTTGAGCGCCCCTAGG
>JBAGKK010113709.1:0-25477 GCA_037177015.1 Euceroptres primus
AAAAATTTTCAAGGATTTCACCGATTTTGAGAGGAGAAATTGTAAATGGTTTATTTAATTTTCGAAAAACGTTTTTTGATTCATGAAACTAAAACCGTTTATCAAAAATGGCTGGTTAACGAACTCTTCCTTTCTAGTGTGTCAAAGCACAATATAATCCCATAATTTTTTCGAAAGTCTTTGGTGAAGAAAAATTAGCGTTTAATTTCTTAACAGTATTTTTCACAATTAAAACGAACATTATTCATCCAATCAAAAAACGGTTAATGGAAAATTGGTAGATCTTTTTGAGGCCAATCATTTTTTTTTTTTTTGTAAGATTTTCTCATATCTCGTGATTTTTGGACGGAAATTGAATTTTTAATTTTTTTCACAAAATGTTTAAGATTAAAACGAAAACTACTTATCCTATCAAAAAATCGTCAACTGAAAATTTGTAGATCTATTTAAGACTAATAATTTTTCCATTGAATATTTTTTCATTTCTCACGTTTTTTGGCGGGAAAATTTGAATCTTTTATTTTTTTTAAATTCAAAAAGTTGTTATGCCAATCTTGTAGAGCTTTCAAAAAGCAATGTTTTTCTTCTCTTGACTTTTTTTCATATCTTGCGTTGTTTGGTTTAAAATCTTCATTCTCTTTTGATTTTTTGAATTTTGAAAATGTTAAAGTCTGATAATTTTCATTTTATCGAAAAATATCATAAGGATAAATTGTTCTTCTTTCCGAGTACTATGAAAATCCGTACATAGAATTTGTAAATTGCAAAAAAAAAGTGGTTTCAAAAATTTTCAAAATGCTGTAACTTTTTGAATTTTTATTCAAAATGGCTAGCTAACGAACTTGACCTTCATTTTAGGACGCTAAAAGAGTATATCAAAGGCCAATCCAATTTGTCAATTCTTTCGAAAGTTATTGTGCTAACAAAAAAAATCTACAGACACACAGACAGACAGGCACATTAGCGAAAACCATTTTTGTGGGTTCAGGGGGTCTCAAAATGTGGACATTTGACAAAAACGGGGGGAAGGGTCAAATTTTACACAAATCTAATACTTTCACTGATGAGAATGTAAAATTACGATATTCGTCATTTTTTTCGATCTTTTTAGCTTGACAAAAAAAACCTATACCAGATATCTTAATGACTATGGTTCAGGCTAGAATTACGAATGTTCTGAATATACCATAAAAATTTGAGCGAAATCGGTTCAGTAGTTTTTAAGAAATCATGGCAGCCAATTTGAAAAATGCAGTTTTGAGAAAAACTATATAAAGTCGATGCCACTCCATATTTTGACTTCAAAAAATTCTTAATGATTGTTAAAATATTAATAAATATGTAGTAAACATTCCAACATACTGCGTTTTCATGGTTCGTCAAAAAAAAATCCCTAAAAACCCGAAAAAAAACCGGCCTTTACATGAGACGACCCCCTTAAACAAAAGTAAAGCCGCTGCCAAGAAGTTCGGGTGTATTCATTCTATGGAGTGTTTCAATTGTAATCATTTCATGAACACTGAGCTTCCTCATGGAAAATTGTTTTGATGATGTAAGCCTATACAGAATTTTGGTACGACGAATTTTTGTTCCAAATAAAAAATTAAAAATTAAAAAAAATTACTACTACTTTACACTAAAATTTTAAAAAAATTTACTGAAAAACAAAAAGCTAAAAAATCGAAAAATTTTCGTAGAGTAAATTTTCTTTTTACTCATCGGTGGATCGAGGGCCGGGCTCGGGGGTAGACGGTCCTCGATTCGAGCGAGCAGTCTTATCTCAACATTCAGGACCGTGTATATATAATCTCTGAACGTACAAAAGTAAATGCGCAGAGTCGTGATGTAAACAACGTCTGGCGGCCCTGACTATCCGAGCGATGGCGCTGTCACGGGACGCTCAGGGGCGGGGGACAGAATCAGTGAAGCGTGAACGACCATGAAAGTGGCCCTCGATATATGGGCCCTCGATTCACCGATGAGTGTAGTTATAATCATTTTATTAAATTATATATAATAAACACCACCCCTTGCTTAAAAAAATTTGGGTTATAGAGTTTTCTATTACTTTCAAATCTGAGATAAAAATTATTGAAAATTTCGAATTTTAGTTTAGTTTTAGTTCGAAACTTTAGTTTTTGAAATATCAGAAAATTGACTAAATCAGCCTATATCTTTTGCATTAAAAAAATATGTATTTCATAAAACTCTACGTATAAATTTCTTTTCCATCAATATAATCAAAATTTTAAAAAAATTCACATATAAACCGATTTTTGAGAAAATTTCAAAATTAAAAAAAAAATATTTCTCCTTATCTGATTCCACTGTAAAGTTTATCAATTATGGGAATCATTTGGAACTACAATCCCACCAAATTTCGTGACCCTAGCTAAAATGGTTTTTGAGTTATTACGGAAAAGGTAAGGATGACACACACACACACACACACACAAAAGCTTCTTCTATGAGGAAGCAATATAATAAAAAAAAGGAAGAATTAGTTTTCTGGTCAACAATCAGAAGAGAATTATCTTCCTTATCATATCTATAATTATCTCAGTTCAAAAACATTTTTATTCCATAAATAAATGCGTAATCAGCTGTGTCCTTGTCTTCTTTTAGTTTATCTTAGACGCAAAGATAAGATTTTATAATCAAATAGATTAAAATTAAAAATGCAATTTCGAAATTTCTGGAATATTTAAAACACAATTAAATTTTAAAATTTTAATTTTGGACTTTTATACTTTCATTTCTTAAAAATTATATTTTCACTATAACTTTTAACTTGACCATAAATTCTCGAATTATCAGATACTTAAAACCGAATAAAACGAAGAATGAAACATAAATTGAAGATGATTATTAAATTTAGGTTTGAAATAGGCAATGACAGAATATATAGAATATATTCTATATACAGAATATATTTTAATTTTTTAAGGAAGTACAAACAAGGAACTTTAAGCAATTTTGCAGATATTTTCAACTCCGTAAAACCATAAATCAATTTAAAAACAATTCTAACTGGAACAAAAAATATTTTACTATCTATTGAAAATAAAAAATAAAATAGAAAATCTGTTGAGAATTGATATTCGACAATTCTCACAAGTGGTACACATTTAAAATTAAAAATTTTTAAATTTCTTACCCTTCTCCCTTGTCATAAACACCCTGATTAACTTTGTTCTTGGCAGCATGAGCACTGTCATGGACACCATCCTTATAAGAATCCGCAGCCTTTTCATGATATTGTCCGTTTCGACCTTCATATCCTTTATGTCCATTTTGGTTCTCGCTATCTTCATAAAAACTAGAATTGTCACCAGATTCATCCTTGTGATATTTATTGACGAATCCACTCCTGTGATATCCTTTCTTCTCTTGTCCATTAGCATGCTTTTCTACAAGATGTTCACCCTGGTCAATTTTATGAGAATCCCCTGCAGACTGTTTACCAACTTCGTGTCCTTTTTTCACCGAATCATGCTCATCATAGTGTCCTGAATTCTGTTTTTGCTCATGAGACTCAGCTTCCTTTTTCTCTGACTCAGAACTACCCTCCTTAATGCTACTTCCCTTATCCTGGGCAACATATTCGGCTCCACTTTTGTGATTTGTAAAATCCTTCACGGAGGCTCCTTTTTCACCTCCACCTCCCAAATTGTGTGTACCTCCAATATGGGTTCCCAAATTCGAACAAATCACGGATGGAATGAGACAAATTACCAAGAACTTCCGAAAGCTTGGTATCATTTTTTTTAGATTTTGAACTTACGAATTGTATCACGGACTTGCCTAATTTTTTGCCTGTTAAAAAGTAAAGATTAGAGACGATTGAGTTTAATTAAGACAGCGTATCTATTCAAGATTTATAAAAAAGCTTGAAACGTTTCGGAGTGAAAATTAAATTTTCTGGAGCAAAGTTAATTTCTTTAGTTTTAAAAAACAGATTTAATTAAGATGATAAATCTTTGTATGTAAATTATATATTTTAATTAAATCCTATCCAAGTTACTTTTCCCAAAACTACAACCATTCTCAAGCAAAAATTGCAATATAATAATAAAACAACATCCAATATGAAAACCATAAGATATATCACAGAAAGAACATAAACTCAATTTTGCAAATCCGTTGTTCAACACCAATTACCTCCTTATTTCAAAATATTTTCGAAATCAGGGAATGGCTGTTTCTGTAATAATAAAAGACGTACCGAAATGCACCGACGTGCAACCATCTGACGAACTGTCGATTGCTCCAGAGAAAATCGGCTCTTGTAGGTGATCGTACGTCCTTGCAGGAACGACAAAACGAAATGCATCCTGTCTCCAAGATGTCAAAGAAAGCCAAAAGGAGACGACAAACGATGTTAGAAACCTTCCTTTCGCCTCGATCCGTGGAGAATATATCCTCTTTCAATTGGCTCAAATTTGATGGTGAAAACATTTTCTTTGTGGTCACTACAAGGATCTTTACAATCCGCATCGTTGAACATGGCAATGAACTACTGCGATGGCTTCATTAGCGATTTCCCAATTTCCTGAGCGCTCTCCTTTATTGGCACTGATAGATTTTCTTCACAGGAATCTTCTGGAAAAGAAATTTTCATTAAGAAAAAAATTAAGCCACTCTAACAGTTTATTCTAAAGAAATAAACTTACCTATTTAAATTTCAGTTCATTCTATAAAAATAAATTTACCTATTTAAATTTATTTAAACCCCATTTCTCCAAGATCAAACTTCTAATTTTGCGTCAATAAAAAAAAACTCCTTATATAAAAAAACTTTTTATTTTATCTAGAAACATCTACTGATAGTTACAAGTTTTTTTTTAACGGAACAATTGTTTAAAATTCTACGGCAAAACGAGTCAATAATCTTTTGCTGTTTTTTAAGAACTAAAAAAATAAACGTTGAATATAAAGGGGTTGAAATTGAAAAGTGGATCGAGAAAACCGCGAATGAAGCAGGACTAGAGATGGCTGAAGGTAAAGAGTATATAAATATTGTAAAAAATATTCAAAACTTATATTTTATGAGATCTCAATCAAACAGGATTGATCGAGAATCGTAGGTACAAGATGTCCACTGTACTCGAAACTAAGTTTCATCTTAACGTTTAAAAGGGGAAAAGGGACGATAATAGAGGCTCGCTTATAACGCATATATGGTACACTATGTCATAGTCACTTTGCTGCAATAGCAAGCACTCGAAAAAAAATATACTCGTTATTCACGCAAACAATGAACTCTCACGAACTTTGACATTCTTTAAACATTGTCTTCACACGAAGCAGACATTAAACAACTCTGCACTTTTGCATTTTATAATTGAACCGCCACTCCCAATGCAACTACAAAGTTTAGCTTTTGTTTTTTTAATCTAGCCGCACGCCGATATCAAGTCTAAGTAAATATTATAAATCTTCAATACTTTCAACTTAAATCCTCGCACATTCGGGCAGTGATGTTTCGAAAACATACTTGATACAGGAAAGTTACTCAACTGCTCGAAGGAAAAAACAATAAGAATACAAATTATTAATTTAAAGCAAAAACTAATTTTCACTCAATTATAGCCAAATAAGAAATTTTTGTTATGAAATGATTTTTAATCGAATTGTTTTAATGAAATTTAAACAGAAAATGATTGAAATTATGTACTTCTCTAAATTAACAACTTCGAATTAGTTATTTTTAGAGTAAAAAAGCCTAACAGTATTAAATAATTTTCACATTAATTACAAAATTACAATTATAAATCATTTCTCTTTGGCAGTTGGAAAACTTTCAAAGTGCGGCCCGCGTCTAGCGGTTTTGTAAATTTATACCCTAAGCAGTGTGTCAAACTATCACAAACAGTCTGTCTCTATTCGCATTAGAAAACTACTGTAGGGTGGCCTAAAGATGTTTCTACAAAAATAACTTTTCCTAGTTCGAGATTTTATTGAATTCTTCATTTAGTGTCAAATATCATTATATGAAAAATAATGCTTTACTTCTGATTTAAATTCTTTGTTCTATACAGAGCTGGTCAGTATTTTGAGAAAATTATAATTTCAGTATTTGTATTACAAATTACATTGAATTGCATTTGAATTACAAATTACATTGAATTCATTTGAATTACAAATTGAAATTGATTACAAATTGTATATTGATAATAATTGTAATTGGGTAAAAATGATACAATTTATAATTAGATACAAATTGTAATTGGATACAAAATGATACAAATTATAATTGGATGTAAATGATACAAATTGTAATTGGAACTAAATTACATTTACAAATTATATTTGACTTATTTGTTCTGTTACATCAATGACACATACAGCTATTTCTTAATTGCTTTTCTAATTAATTCAAAACTCTTTTTAAACTTATGCAGTCTTTCTTCTGCTTTTCTAATTAATTCAAAACACTTTAACTTATGCAGTTTTTCTTCTACATAGTAGATTTTAAAGACCTTTTTCCAAGACTATCGAGATATTTGTTATTTACTTTAAAAATTTTAAAAAATAAGGTCTTTTCGCTCTCCTGAAAAATTTCCTTCAAATGTAATTTGAGTAATTTAATTATTTCGAGCCCAGCTCTAGTTCTACGAATCAATTTTAAAAAATTAAATAACATGTAAAAACGCAGCAACTAATCTATAAAACGACTGGACATTTCACAGAAAAATATGTATCAGTTAAATTTCAAGTGAGATAAACTCAGAGGCCACCCTTCTCGGAAATAAACGCAGCTACATCAGCGACGTCGTTTTCAGTATCGTAACTTGATAATTTATACTTACTCTGTACATTTATGATCGTATACACTACGTTACTCAATAGATACATATAAACTGCAAATGTTTATGTACAGATTTTGGCGAATTAAAAATACTCGAATGTTTGTGTCTCGCGTGTGAGTAAACGAGCGCACACACTATTATTATCAGGCTTGTAACCCACTATCCATTCGATCTAGTGAATATCGTTTGTTCGAAGAGGATTATGTGAGGAAAAATGGAAGAACGATTCTCAAGGATCGTTGAGCCAATCTTAGCTGCCCGGTTCTAACCGACAATACTGCGTTTTTCGTCCGTTTCACCAGTGACCGTCCTCTTTCGATATTCTGTACTTGTCATCATTCTTACTGTACAAACCACTTAAGCTGGCGAACTGAATGTCGTTCTTTATAGAGTTGGACGCGCTGCTACCGACTGGTGAATTAGACGGCGAGTTATTTAATACTTCCTGAAGCTGTTGGATCGAACGCATAACCATTTGTACGTCTTTTTCTTGATCATTGGCTGGAGTGGACCCCAAAGGATCGTCGAGGCCAATAAGATCCTTTTGCTTTTCCGGAGGATCGTCGTTGATAATCTGACTGAGGTAATTAGTAGCCGCTACTGTTTCGTCGATCTGCTTCTGTTCCTGTTCTTTAGAGAACGGAATCAAAGGAGGAACATCAAACTTTTGCTCCAGATCGCTTTTACTTTCTTTCCTCCGTTTCTTTATCTCGTGGGACTTGTGTCTACTATCAAAATAGCGATCTCGCTTCTTTTCGCCCTTGAAGAAGTCCAGTTCGTGCTCTTCAACTTTTCTCTCACTGCTTGTGTCGATGGCGGCTTCTTGAAGAACTCTTATGGGCATGGAGACCATAACAGAATTTTGATTACTGATTGAGCTGGTCAGCTCCTGCCTGGGAAGATAGAGACTCTGGGAGATGTTGCTTTCGTTTATAGTGGGCTCTGTGTATGGCGTGATGGAGATAGTATCCTTCTTGATCTCAGTTGATTTGATTACAGAAGGTTTCTGGAAGTCGATAGGCGTAATTGAGAGAGAACTGCTACTGGTTAAATCCATAGGATTGAATTTCTCAACGTGGTTTATTGTTGAGGGCTTTGCCAACAACTGCGCGGTAGGCACGACGGTTATTTTTCCGATAGGCACGTTAGGAGTCGCGTTCTCATGTTGCTGACTTGTTGAGAGGCTGGTGTTGCTCTTTTCCTTGTGCTTGGAGCTGATCTGCTTTTTTTCAGTGCTGGAATCGCCTGATTTCGTGATTGTGAGATTGAGCGAGTTTTCTGTGGAGTTTACTTTGTATGAATTAGAAAACGTCTTTCCTTTGTCCACTCCAAGAATCGAAACGTTGTTCACAACAGACTCAGGTTTCGGAGCATTATTGACGCTACCGGAAGCAATAACGATGGCATTTGACGAAAGACCCAAGTCCTTAGACTTCTTCTGCTTCTTCTTAGGGCTAAAATCACAAGGAAAATTTTAAGACATTTCAAGACGCGTGTCCAGTTTGCTGAACTGTCAAGGAATGGTTGTGGGTTTGTGAAAGAAAAAAAAATAAATAAAACTTAATTGCTTAAACTTTAATAATAAATATCGGAAGCACAAAAGCTGTAAGCAGGCGGGGTACAAAAAAGCTCAATTAACACGAACGAAAACTTATGTACAAAAATATTTCGAAGACTCAAATTCCAATTCAAATGTTTAAAAGCGTATTTATGGAATTTAGGTTCTGAGACTGCAGAACTTTTGATTTTTATTATGGTCTATGGTCTAATTTTCATGTTTCGACATCATGCATTAAGGAGACAAAGATCCGTTAGTGGCAACAATCCATGTTATCATGAAATTCTACTCATCCGACAAAATCACCTCCCTAAAACACACAACATAACCAAGAGTAAGCGCCGCGTGCTAGCCGAAACCAAGAAAGAACTCGCTGAATGTTAATCGATGAGTTTTTTAAAAAGAACTCTCTAGAGAAATTGATAATTTTAGATCAAATATAAAGGAAAACCTTTGCAGCGTCTCAGTAATGAATGAAAGACATTATTAAATCTTCATTTCAACTCCTATTTAAATGCTCAAGGCTCGCTGCTCTTTGTTACGTTATTCTAACTTTGTTAAAAAATACTTAACCAAACATTAATTCGGAAGTTTTTAATTTGGATAGCAACCAAATATAGACTTTCGCATTTATAAGCAATCAAATATCTAATTTTAAAAGCGCTTTAATAGCAAAACTGTCTAATTTTGAAATATTAAAATTAACCAAAACCCTACGTAACTGCAGTTTACAATGATTAAAAAAACAAAGCATCGAAAGCACGATTTGAAAGAAACAAGCGAGAACAAAAAATTGACAGCGGAAAATGCTCCATCTAAGTGAAAGAAAGTATTTCTGAAAGTTTCGTCCCTCTAGATCCCTCGGAACACACCCCTTTCCCAACTCAAATACTTAAAAAATTCCTGGAAACTACCCAAAGTTCGAGACCAAGAATTTTTCTATGCAGAGTAGTTTCAATTTAAAACGAAAAGGTCATATAAAGTTTTCATTCCTCTAGAACTTTCGGATCTCATCCTTTTTCAGCCCCTAAGGCTTAAAAAATTCATGGAATCTACCCAAAATTCCAAACCACGAATTTTCCGATTAAAGAAGTTTCAATTGATAAAAATTCATAAAATTGTCATCCCCCTAAAACTTTCAAATTTCATCCCTTTTCCACCCCTAATACTTAAAAAATTCCTGGAAACTACGCAAAATTCAATACCACGAATTTCTCGATGCAAAGTAGTTTCAATTGACAGCAAGAAAGCCATATAAAATTTTTAACCCCCTAAACGCCTAGGATCTCACCCCTTTCCCATTACTTGAAAAATTCCTGGAAACTACCCATAATTCGAGACCACGAATTTTTTGATTTAAAGAAGTTTTGATTGATAAAAAGAAAGACATAAAATTGTCATCCACCTAAAACTTTCAGATCTCATGGCTTTTCCACCCCTAATACCTAAAAAATTACTGGAAACTACCCAAAATTCAAGACCACGAATTTTCCGATGCCAAGTAATTTCAATTGACAAGAGGAAAGCTATATAAAATTTTCAGCCCCTTAAACACCTCATATCTCACCCTTTTTTAGCCCCTAATACTTTAAAAAACTCCTGGAAACTGCCCAAAATTCAAGACCACGAATTTTTCCATGTAAAGTAGTTTCAATTGACCAGAAGAAAGTCATATAAATTTTGCAGCCTCTTTAACGCTTTGGATCTCGCCCCTTTGCTACTCCTAATACTTAAAAAATTCCTTGACACTACCCAAAATTCGAGACCTTTTAAACAGAAGCTACTCTGCACTGGAAAATTCGTTGTCTCGATTTTTGGGTAGTTTCCAGGAGTTTTTTTTAAGTATGAAGGGCTAAAAAAGGGTGAGATATGAGGTGTTTAAGGGGCTGAAAATATTATATAGCTTTCCTCTTGTCAATTGAAATTACTTTGCATCGAAAAATTCGTGGTCTTGAATTTTGGGTAGTTTTCAGTAATTTTTTAGGTATTAGGGGTAGAAAGCCGTGAGATCTGAAAGTTTTAGGTGGATGACAATTTTATGTCTTTCTTTTAGCAATCGAAACTTCTTTAAATAAAAAAATTCGTGGTCTCCAATTTTGAATAGTTCCACTTTGCATCGAGAAATTCGTGTTATCGAATTTTTTGTAGTTTCCAGGAATTTTTAAAGTATTAGGGGCGGAAAAGGGGTGAGATCCGAGGCGTTTAGGGGGCAGAAAATTTTATGTGGCTTTCTTTTGGTCAATTCAAAATACTTTGCATCGACAAATTCATGGTCTGGGATTTTGGGTAGATTACATGAATTTTTAAAATCTTAGGGACTGAAAAAGGGAGAGATCCGAAAATTCTAGAGGGATAAAAATTTTATATGGCCTTGCCGTTTTATCTTGAAACTACTTTGCATTGAAAAATTTGTGGTCCCGAATTTTGGGTATTTTCCAGAAATCTTTTAAGCATTGGGGGTGAAAAAGGGGCGAGATCTAAAGCGTTAAGCGTAATTTTTTATGACTTTCTTCTGCTCGAAAAATTCGTGGACTCGAATTTTAGGCAGTTTTCAAGAATTTTTTAAGTATTTGGAGTGAAAAAGGAATGAGATCCAAAGCGTTTCAGGGTCTGCAAAATTTAAATGGCCTTTTCGTTTTAAATTGAAACTACTCTACATCGAAAAATTCTTAGTGTCGTATCGAATTTTCGATACTTCGTTTTTTTTAATCGTTGCAAAGTGCAGTTACGTAAAATCCTAAACTATTAATAATATTAACCATTTTTAGCACACACTAGATTTCTTAAATTTAAAAGCAATAGTTAACACAACATCAAGCAGCCTTTGCTAGATCAAATGATACATACATAAACCAAATAAATCGGTGCACAAGAAGCAGAAGTGTAAAAGTGAACAAAATGGAAACATTAAATAAGTTTTAAATCATTCTTACGTTGGGTTGGAAGCAGCATACTTTAAAAGCGTCTGCAATTTCATCCATCCCGGTGGCCAGAGAGGCAACACTTCTGACTCAAAAAAGGACGAAACAAAACTCTCGACACTTTCCTTCCTTGGTCTCGAAATTTTGAAGTAATGTTTTCTGGTAGCTGCCATTTCACGCACAAGGTCTCTGTTCAAAAAAAAATTTAATTAGCTACTGAATTGAAAACATATTTAAAGCATTTTCAACTTTGAATCTGAAGTATCTTTGATATAGATATAATTTAATAATTAAAAAAAACTTACATGGCTTCATCGCTCCAAGGATATTTTCTCCGTGGCATTTTGTCCACGTTTTTGTTCAGACTTTCATCTCCATCACTGTGATCAGCCAAAGGATCCCTTGTTGGCGATTCGAAGCCCCTGAAAGTAATTTGTCAACTTAGTCGCATAACTCCAAAAATCATGTTATCACAATAATTGATTAATAAAATCAGACAGAATTCGTCGATTCAAAACAATTATTCTTTTTACGCTAATACTTCAGTCTCAGAATACAATACAATCGTCGAATTGAGCCTTTGATTTGTTTTTAGTCAAAGCTCAAGTAAATTCACATAAATGATGTCGCTGATGAGAAACAAAACATTGATACTGATGATAAAAAGCCCCGCACCTTTCTCCATCACCTCAATTTCCGAGAGCAACCATGCATATTGTTTTATTTCTAGATAAAAAAATATTTCAAGATATTTTGAAAATTCTCACTAAATTGTTTAATGTTAAAGATTAACATTTTTTAAATCGTAATTGTTTTTTATTTTTGCAAGGAACGTCTCGGAATTTTTTCTCGGTGACGAAAACAACAAATGCAAATATAAGCGTGAATAAAGTTCCAAAAGTAATAGAGGTAGACGAAAAAAAGATAAGAAACACATGAGGAAATAAGAAAAAGACAAAGGTAGTGGAAAAATTTATAGAAAAGGCAATATTATATTAAAAATTAATTTTCTCTTAGGGGCACCTTACCAACAGTACCGATATATCTCCCAGTATAATTGAGGGCTGAGAAATAAAAGAGTAGTTTCAACAGTAGGTCTCATTCTTATTCTTAATTAAAAATCTCAAATCTCCGCTTCAATTGCATTATTGCAAAATGCTTAGAAATTTAATAGAAATTTTTTATGGAGAATACTTACTTTTCTTCCACTATCCTTTGACACTCCTTCTTGTATTTTTCCTCTGCTGTAGGCATGGTGCTGTCAATTATCGTCTTCAGCCTGAAACAGTAATAGACTTTACGAACATCGGATATTTTCAAAAAATTCCTGACTTCAGTCTTGTTTTATTTCATATCTACAGACCTCAGAAACTTTTAACTTTTATAATAACTGAAAGTTCAAATTTTCTGAAATTTGTCCACATAATTTTCCAAGTATCAATTATCACAATAACTTACTTTTCCAAATGGGTTTTGACGCGTCGTTCTTGATGCTGCATGTGTAGCTTTTTGGCCCGATTTACAAGAGTGGTTTTAGTGCACGGCAAATAATGTGCCAAATGTCTGTAAGTCAACAGTCTTATGCTATTCGCATTCAGCAATCGAAGTTTATTTTCCAAGCTAAAAATGAAAACAAAAGAATTCAGATTAATTCTTTAAGATTATTTTTCAGTTTATAATTTGTGAAAAGAATGTCTCGAAGTTATAGAAATGTTTAATATCTTACGTAAAAAGTGATGAATTCACGCTGTTAGTAAAAAATTTACTTTTTCCCGTCGCCGTACGCGCCAGGATCTTCAAATTATTACAAATTTCTTTAACCTCTTCTGGAAGGCAGTCTGGCAAAGGACATTCTTGTTTATCTAGTTCCTCACAATCGGACTCAGTTCCGGGTGCACCTCGTGATTTTCCAGAATCCGAAGTGTCTCGACTCGATTCATCTAAATCTACTCTCGAAGCGTTAACTACACTTTCGATTGCGTCATCGATTTTACTATCTTTCTCCACATCGACGACTTTCTTGACTTCCACTTTTTTCGAGTCGTAACCGTTGCTCGTCACCTTCTTCTCGAACTTCTTGATGTCAAATTTTTTCTCTAATACGGTTTTCGCACGTGGTACTTCGTTTGCCTTTGCTTGCTTCTTCTTTTCCTCTAAATCGACTAAACACAAGTACAACACATTGAGCTATAAATGCAAAAAAGTTCAACTCTGATAAATTTTTGATTGTTAAAAAATTAGTCGAAAATTTACCTGTATTATTTTCATTTTCTAAAGCTTCGACTATAACCTCGAAGTTTTTCTTGAGAGTCTCGGTCTCTCGATTGGTTTGCGGATAATGATTTTGCTGCGATTCTTCAGGCTGATGATTCGGTTTCTTCTTTTTTCTAATAACAGTTTCGTTATTAGGTTTCTTCTCCACAGGCTCATCCATCTTCTGCTTCTGTGGACGGCATGATCGGAATAAAAGAGTCGCTCAAGTGCACAGGACCAGTAATACTTATTAATTATAATGGTTCACGAAAAAAAATCCGAATCTAATCTAATTATGGAAGTTAAAGTAAACAGTTTTCCATTACTTTTGCAGGATGATCCCTGACAATTTCTTCCCCGTCTTCGTCCTCGGAGGAACTAATAACGCGTTTATCCATCCTCTTAGGAGTATCATCTTCTTCTTCGTCCTCATCGCTGCTCGCATCTTCGTCGTCGTTATCATTATTAATATTATTGATATTGTTGTTATTGGCCGACTTAAATTCGAGAGCACCACAATTAATATAAAAGCCTCCGTGAGCTGTAGTCACCTCATCGGGTACAATTTCGTCGTACTGTGCAATTATAGAAAATTATAGGATGCTTCTAAAATAATTACAAATTGGTACCTAGAAATTGTAACTTACGGCATCCGTGTTATCGATAAAGGAATCATTTTCATCATAACCTGCTCCCAAATCCGGGTAACCTTCGAATTTATGATTTTTCTTCCCCGCGGTTGCATTTCCCTATCACATTAAATTTATTGAGTAAAAAAGTAGGAAACTTCGATATGCTGAAATAAATTTGGTAGTGTTTTGGACAATTCTTACATATTTGGCTTCGAATTTCTTGGCCATTTCTTTAAGTTTGTCCTCGTCATCGTCGTCGTAAGGATCGAGCCCATTTGTAGTGACGTCATCTTTTCTTTTAAGCTCTTTCCCTCTTTTTTTCTGCAAACACACGATCGTACAAATTTGAAGTGGGTAATGAATTTCTCAAAGATTCAGGATCTACTTCGGAATAATATAAACTAAAAATAGAAATCAAAACTAGTATTCGCAATAGTGTTCTAAAGTGACTACACTACTGTGAAATTTTTTTTCAGAATTTATGAAATTCAATAATTCCAAAAGTTATCAACGAATTTACGTTTTCTTTTCCTCGTTTTGTTGGGAAAAGTAATTTCGACAAGTTTTGTAAGAAAACTTTTTTAATAAAATCAAAATTGTTGACATAGTTAACGAAAAAAATTTTGTGTTTTTTTGCCACTGCGGCAGAGGTTTCTCGAAAACCATTCATCGGATTTGGTTCAAATTTTTGAGTGTATTTTTGCATAGATTATCTCTCATCGTACACGGGGATTTTTTTTCATAACTTCCGGAGAAAAAAATTATTGAAAATTGAAAAAAATGCAAAAAAAAACAAAAAGGCCGCCATTTTGTCAAAAAACAAACAAAAAATCGCCGTGTACGACGACAGCCAGTCTATTCGTGTTTATTAATCTTGTTCGACTTTTTGTTTCAGATGATTAAAGCGACTTGTAGCTCTGCCGCAGTCCAAAAAAACACAAAATTTTGTTCATTAACTATGTCAACAATTTTGATTTTATTAAAAAACTTTTCATACAAAACTTATGGAAATTACTTTTCCCAACAAAACAAGAAAAAGAAAATCTAAATTCGTTGATAACTTTTTGAAATATTGAATTTCAAAAATTCTGAAAAAAAAACTTCACAGTGGTGTAGTCCCTTAAATGATTAAATGTTTTTGTTGAGCAAATACTCTTGAGAATATTTTAATTTAATAATTTAATTTAAACTTAAACAGAGCATTTAAGAGAATTTAAAGCATTTATTATTTAAACAGACATACCAACAATTAATTCATATATTTTTTTACAATCTCACTATATTATATATATATATATATATATATATATATATATATATATATCACTATTAACATACAGTTGTTTTATATTACTATTTCATGGGAAAAATGTACAGTCGGACCTCCACCATGTCATAATTTCGGGGGGAGTTATTACATGATGGAGGTAGCTCGGAGGGGACATTGGAAGTTGCGCAGCAGGCATTTGCGCACACACGTATGTATCTATGGGTGGGTGTAAATTATCTGCACAAACGCCTTCTCGCGAGTAGGGGCAAACGATCAAACTAGTTGCGGGGAATATGACATGGTGGAAGTCCGACTGTATTTATTATTTTTACTTCTTTCATAATTTGAATTAGGCGCCTTTTCGAAGTTTAGGTTATTTCATTTTCGCGCGAAATTCAAATAATGTTGTTATTAATTGAGTAAAAATTAGTTGAATAAAATTAGATATTTATGTGTTTATAATTTAAAATTAAACGTACAATGTAAACTGGGATACATTTCTGATTTAAAAGTTAATACAAATACAAAAATATTATTTTTAATTCAAATTCAAAATGCTTATAAATGCGCAGTAAATGCACAGAACACAAAAAGTCGAGCATATTTTTGAGCATATGCTCGTGCTCACGAGAAGTTCTTCGAGCATTTAAACTCTTTAGAACACTAATTCACAATATCAACTGATTCCAAAGGTGAACAAATATATAATTATTTAATTCCAGAAATCAAAATTTATTGTTACCACTCAAGTTTATAGAAAATTTACGATAACTGTTTCAAAAAACTGATTTAAAAAATTCCAACATTACAAATTAAATATTTAAATATTTAAATAGTTGCATTGTTATTTCATTTAATAAAACATCTGTTTTTAACTGGCTATAATTTAGCAAAGTCTATGTTTTTAAAATAAATTAAAAATAACCTAAAAATGTATTCATTTTTATTATATATCTATTTTATTAGGTATAGTAACTGCTTATACTTTATAACTAGGAAAAGGCGAGAAAAGCGGAAATATAAAATAATTAACACCTGTTGAACTCTTAAAACAATACAAATTCAATTTAAATAAAAAATATCAACAATTTTATAATTTTCCCTAATTATCAAATTGGAGTTCGCAGCACGCACATGAATCATGAAGATCAAACTACAAGCGAGATGAAAAGGTAGGTGTTGGATGTGATAGGGCAGAAGAGAACGCTGGGGGTGTGAGGGTGGATGGAGGGGGGAACTTAATCATCCAAGGGTACGCAAAGTGTCCATCGGCACCAGGAGAGCACGAGTATGGACGATTTTGCACGAATGGCAATCGAGAAGTGCTATTTTGTCCCCCAAACTTTAAGCTAACTTCTTCCTAGAGTAGCTCTGGTTCTCCCCACTCCTGTTCTCCTGATACCAGGTCCTCAGGAAGATAACGACTGGTGTGCAAAAATATAAATGAAAAATATCAAGATAACCGCCTCCTGTTCTTGTTTCTGTCAACAATCTTGTTTCGCTTTTGTTCTAATTTTCCTACAATGCCTCCAAAACAAAAAATAGCTCGCTCAAGCATATGTTAATATTACAACACGTGACGTGCAGCAGTGCACGTACACAACAACGCTACACAAAAGCGAGTTGAGAAAAAAGAAAAAGAAAGCTGTCGACGACAGCCGGGATCAATATCTATCGGTAAAGATGCGTCTAAGAAAATATAATGCAGAAATAAATTCGAGCATGTGTCTTGGCACTTGTTTTGTTTGGATGAGCGAACATGCAGTCTGCTAAGCAGCAAACGGTTACCCCCTTTGATTCGATCCGGAATCCTATTAAAGGAGCGCATAAGGTGCAGCCGAAAAAAGAACGGAATTCTTGTAAACCGATCCGGTCATGAAAACCAAGGCGAGAAAGTGGAAAATGTGAAATGGAACCCATAGGCGAAATACCGTTTCACTCTCACCAATAATGTGGAATTTAATTTAATTACTTAATCATCTGAAAATTATGAAATAATTAGGAACTAGAAATTTATTCATAAAATCAACACGTCGAATTTTTGAAAAGCTTTGATTTGGTTGAATACACTAACGCATGGACATGGTTACAACGTGCGCGAATGTGTCGCCGCTCGCGTTTCCACAAGCGGATCTTTGTCCTTCGAATTAAAAAGAAAGGCATAATGGCAACGACGATGGGATGTTGGTTTCAGCTCGAGATCATAAAACTGGCTTGAGGTGAAATTGGACCTCCGGTTTTTCGAGATGCGTAACCGAATCCATAACCTTCGAATCGATGGACAAAAAATTTCGCGGGCTATTTCTACGAATGGAGACTCGGCAGAGGTTTAATTTGCATAAGAAATTAAGTAAGAGAGGCAATGAAAGACATTTAGAGAGGAAAAATAGATTGGTTGGATAAGCACGCCCGGCATTCTAGGTCTGCAATCACCGAGCCTACCGCAACGTGACAGTGCGTATGGTCTGCTCCGTATGGAGCATCGTGGTCAACTTCAAAATCCCGGTCAAGAGGAAGCGGCCGACGCCTTCTAGAACCTTACAATCGGAAAATTACGAAACTGCTCAACAGGCCTGGTTCCTGATTCTTTGAGTAAAAAGTAATCACCAACCGGTCCCGAAGAAAGGAGAGGCGGGAATCAGGAATCAGAAAAATTTGGAGCAGAGGAAAGCGGAGACTTTTTTGGCGTAAAGAGAATTTTACTAACCTCGGCAGCTTTGAGAAGTTGAGCATAGTTGAACTCGGGACATGTTTTTTCATTAGATTCCGGCAGGGTCAACGTAAAGCGATGGGAGGGCAAGAGCTGCTTGTCCTTATCTTTCTTGGCGGCGTGGCCCAGGGAATCCGGGAACTCCAGGGTTTGCAAAGGAACCCGTTTCGGTTCTGACATTCTACATTTGCACTAACTGAACGATCACACGGAAACACTCCGACAACATGCTTTTTTAAATGTCGCCCCGATTGCGCCGCGTCGCGATCGTCGCCATCTTGGCTCGTGCTCGTCTGTTTTGGTAGTGCACTGCTGCCGCCTAGCGTTCACATGTCGAGCGGAACTGTTGTTCAGAGTTTGAATCAGAGAAATCTTATGTCGAGAGTTTATTATTTGTTGATTACTAGTGTTAATTGTGTGGTTCTAGTGTTTATTGTGTGTTGGTGCGACAAAAGGTGTGGAAGCTACAAGATGACGCTATGCCAGGTCCAGGTGGAATTCATCACTGGTGAGTGTTTTTCTGTTTAACGATATGCACGGGTTTCAACGTGTTTCCGATGATTTCAAGCTGCTGGAGTTCGAAAAAATTTGGTTTATGTAGATTCAATCATTATCGGGCTGCAGTTTGTAGCTAATTGAATTATAACCGTTTGATTAATCATTGAGAATGCGCGCCAATCCTAACCTCAAACTTTGATTGTTAATCATAAATGTAAAACAAATTTTTAGTCTTGAATATTCGATAAATTTTTAGTCTATTTGGATTTAAGAAAAAGGATGTCCACTGATATCATTATCATTACTTTTTGTGTATTCAAACGCTTTTAAAGTTGAAAATATGAGAAAATAAATGGAAATTCTTTTACAAAAGTATTCAGCTCTAGAAAAAAATAATTTTTTAAATGTTATAAATTCACAGTCCATACTTTGAATTTTCATCTAACAGTATGTATATAGTTTAGGATTTTTTGGTTCCTTATTTTTTATCTACGGGTTAATACTGCTAGTTTTGTAATTATGAATTGACAATTTCAATCATTATTATTAATCCAAAAATATCAGTAAAATTCTAAATTCGCTGAAATCTAGTCTAAAATTCGTAAAATCTAAACTCGTTGAATACTGAATCTAGTTTAAAATCTAACAAAATCGAAAACATTAATAAATTTTATAATTTATTTTAGAATTTATTTTAAATTTTATCTAAATGGTCATCAATGCTTAGTTGAAAAATAACTATTGACATATATTTTTTCGCTCAACTGGAAATTATACTCATTCAGAACAATTCAAAAGTTTTTAAATACACAATACATTTAAGATTTAAAGGTATGTGATACATAATGACGTTACAAATTACCGACCGATTTTTTATTTACATTCAGCTGGTTTATTAAGAGACAAATGAAAATATAATGTAATGCTATTTCGAAAAAAAAAAAAATTTGCAAAAATGTTTTTTTCGAAATAAAACTTGAAACGCACCAGACGATTCCTTATTATATTCCTTATTATTTCCTCAAATTTCAATATTATATTTGCATTTCTCTCTTAATGAACTCGCTGAATATAAATAATATAATAATAATATAAAAATATTTAAAAAAATAATATAAAAATATTAAAAATAATAATATAATAAATAAACCCGCGTGAATATAAATAAAAAATCGCTCAGTAATTCATCATTACGTATCAAATACCCTTAATGAATTTAAACTTGCACTCATGTCTTAATTTTTCCAGAAACTGCTATAAATTTAGTATTTATTATATATAAGTTTATTTATATAATTTATTATATTTATTCATTTAATTTATTAAAATCGTATAATTTATTATATTTATTTATTTAATATATTAAATTTATATAATTTATTATATTTATTTGATTTATTAAATTTATATAATTTATCATATTTATTTAATTTATATAATTTATTACATGTAAATTTAGTACTTTAGCGATTTTTATAACTGCTTTTTTCTTACAAAATAAGGAACAAAAGCATTTCTCCGAATCTAAAACATAATAATCATTTAAATACAAACCGCTCGCTCTATGACTATTACTTCCATAAAAAGTTATTGATTGGGAAAAATAATTAAGGAATAATACCAAAGGATAAAACAATACGCGTTTCTGGTCATAGTATTTTTATTCTAAAAATCCGAGGCATGATGTAAATGAAAATTATATCAATTTTTAGAATGAATAACTATTCGTAGATTAATTCTTCCTAGGCATAATACTTATATACCTCTTAAATCGCGTCCTGCAATGAGAAGTTAATTAACATCAGTCCATATATATTACAAAATGAATCTCTTTACGTCCTTCCGTCGTATAAAATATTTTCTCAAAATATTCAACATTAACTTGTCGAACTGTTGTCACTTCGTCAGCGTGAGACGTGTTTTAAAGCTAAAAAAAAATAGATTCCCGAATAGACAATTTAATATTCAAATATATACTCTGTAATGAAGCATTTTATTCAAAAGGAACTCTTTTCGTCCTCTTCGAGAATATTTTGTTTCTTAGCAATTTTAAAAGCAGAAAACTGCTGACCTAAGACCCTCATCACATCTCCGTGCTTCATACTTCTTCTATTCTGCTTCACGGAATGATAATTGTCCTTTACGTAGAGAGCAAACGCCGACGGATCTTTCGAGCGACTCGGTGTCTTCAACTGCACTGTCCCAGATTTTGTTGTTCGGTTAATGAATAGCTCAAATTTACCATGACAATAACCGCAGCGTTTCAGCTTCACGTCCAAAGATTTTGAATGCCTCCCAATGCTGAAAATAAACACAACATTGTTAGAAAAATAAATTAAAAAACTAATTTTGCATTGTTTTATTGGAAAATGCTTCTTAGCTGAAATGAATATGACTAGTTATCTTTACTTAATTGAAAGATTCTTGGATTGATTTTTAAAAACATAAGACAAGCATTTTTTTAGTTACCTATATCCGCAATTTGTACATTTGTAAGTGTACTTGGTGTGAATCTTGTAATTGTGGCACACACTGACTGGTGGCAATTCAGGAAACACTTTCATTGCCTTCTTTGCCCTGAAAATAATTTAAATGCTGTAACGATTCTAACATTTGAAGTTTTATACGCGAATATTCAAAATATGGTTCAAAGTTTTTAATTACCATCCTTTCCAGATCGGTCCATGACCATCCGAAACCTCGTTTATTATCCACGAAGCAGCGTGACACATTTCATGCACTAAAGTATCCCTCAATCTGTCAGCTTTGTCGACCACCTGAAACCATCAATGATTTTTTAAAAAACGAGTACATGTGAGATAAAAAAATGACCTTCATAAAAATAATAACCTTAGTTGATAGCACAATTCTGGAACCTCTGGTTATTCTGCCCAGAGTTTTAATAGATTTTTTGTTATAACAAAAGCCAGCGGTTCCTCTCATTCGCGTGCTCCAATCTATCAATAAATCTTTCGGCAATTTGTTATCGAATATTTTCTCATTATATAAAGCATAGAGACGTTGACACAATACTTCTTTGGTCTTTTTAAAATTCTCTCTAAACATTCTAGCGTCAGGATGAATGCAGGACAACGGAACGGAAGCACTGAGGGAAGCCAAGAAGCCTGGTGTTTTTTTCGTTTCGAAGATTTGAATAAATTTGCTGGACGGTTTCATAAAGCGTTGTGCAGTTTTTAAAGTATCTGAAAACAAAGTACGAGAAATAATTAATGGCAAAAATATTAAGGGTGGAAAACTAGTGAATAAATTCGAACTGCGCATACTTTTTTTCGGCAAAGATTTTGGCGGGATGATATCTTCTGGATCGTATTCGCTGGTATTCGAATTATTTTCATCGTCACTGTAAATTAATTTGCGTCGGTTAAGATCGTTACTCCTAAAGTTTTGCCCTTTATTTTCCGGTTCTTCGTCTGTTTCAGGATCACAGATTGCTATTGCTCTGTGAAAGTAACAAGGAAAATCAGCTTAGGTGAAAGTTTAGGATTTGTCACGTAAGATTAAGGTGAAAGTTTTTTACAAACACAAAAGAATATTAAAAACCTTAGAGTTGTGGTAGATACGGGTGTTCCGGTTGCTTTTTTCTTAGCTATATTCAGTTGAGGATTCGTAAGTGCTGTATAATAGGAACTGGGAACACTTCCGTCGCTCGATGAACCATCGTTAATAAAGTTTTCGATTTCTTTTCTCTTTGATTCCTGTGGTTTTGTCTTCCTTGGCAAATTTGTGCTTTGCAATTCCTGTGGTCTTGCTTTTCTTGTTGAATTCAAGTTAGGTCTTACATTTTGCAGAACTAAAATTAAAAATGTTGTTTTTATAAATAATCTTACGTGCTTCATTTATTTTGATAGAAGTTCTTTTCAGTGGAATTCTTTCAACTTTATATGGTCTTACTTACATTTGCCAAATTCGAAATCTTCGTCACTTTCTGATTCTATATTTAATCTACCTTTCGAGCTTGGCTGCAATTTCCTGAAATTTTGAGCATTTTAATATTCAAAATATTCAAATTCATACTCAATTTTAATATTCTAACCAATTCTGGTTAGACATTGAACAGATTTCTTCAAAATAAAAATTCAACAGGAATTTCAACTAAAATTAAATATTTAAGGCTCTGTAAAATAAAATGAAACTCACCTATCAGTCTGAACTCCTCTGTCCGTTTTAATAACGTGTTGCTTTCTCGGTTCCGACAAAATTGCATCAGCCTTTGCTCTCCACGTATCTCCGTACAATTTATCCAAAATATCAACGCAGTCTTCAATTCTCACATCTTCTGGATTCAATGGTTTCGAAACTGTAGAAGGCATCTTATTGGTATTATTTCTAGATGTCATTTCAGTAACATACTTTCCAGAAAGAGTCTTAGTTTTCCTCAAATAATCGTCTATTTTAGTCTGTCGTTTTTTTACAGTAGGTATCGTAGTCTTGAAATTGGAAGGAGTAGTCGGAGTTTTCGGCTGAGGAGTACGAAAATTAACTCGTTTATTCGTATCCAAAAGTGTAACGCTATTCAAAACATTAGATGCGGCACTAGTCGGAGTTTTTGGATCAGAATCATTCATATTTCTATTCCTCTCTGCATTCGCCCTCAAGAACTTGTCTCTATTATTTGGTGTCTCGTAATTTGCTTCCAATCGGTCCAAGCTGCTATTTCCAGAACTGAGACTATTTCTATTACTTTCAGAAACATGACTTAATGAACTGTCGTTCTTCAAGTCAGGAGAGTTCATCAACCAGTTTGCGATTTCCGTTCGTTTTCTTGCAGAGAGATCATTGTATCCTTGTTCCTGAATAATCGTAGGAGTCTCAAGAAATTTGGTGACTGCAGTTTTGTGACGCTTTAATATTTCAGGACTCTTTTGAACAATGCTATTTTCGACTTCTGAATCGGTTTCCTTGATGATTTCCTTGGCGTTGACAGCTTTTAAAATTTGGTTAGCGTTCGAGTTTGTGTACTTTGAGTTTTCTGAATCAGTCTCTTCGATGATAATCGATTTCTTTGGTTCATCCTTCTTCGAGTTTTCTTCCTCAGAATCCGGAGTATCTGAAACTTGGCTCTTGTCGCTGCTACTGGCAGAGAAGTAATTCAACCTTTTAGATTTGACAACCTTTAAAATCTTGAGAGCGTCCGACTTGCTGAGCTGTGTGACTCGATTCATTTTCCTTGGAAACACTTTTTGACATTTGGTACTGCGGAAACTTGGGCTCGCACCTATTCCAGTTGATCTCGGAGGGTTTTCTAATCTGTGGAGTGACTTTGAAACAGATTTGCTGATGATTCTGTTTTGACCCTTAATGATATTATCGGAACCGACCGAACGAGGAGTTGGACTTATGTGAGAAAGTGTCGACGTTGCAGTCTCTTTACTTTTCTTGGAAGACGAACTTTTAGACTTATTTGAACTAACTGTAGAAGCAGTATCATCCGATGTATATAAAATACTGCATCTTTGCCTTATTTTAAAACTGCTAAGATTTTTAAAATTGCTAGAAATTCTTCTCCCACCCTTTCTTTGATTGGGCATTTTTTTCGAGTCATTGTACTTTAAAATAAAATCTTCACCGTCGTCAGATTCGTCTGTTGAAGATGAAATAAGAATACTGGTGTTGGTAGTTTTAAGAATATTAGTGGCACATCGAGTAGATTCCGGTTTTCTTGAAAAAATTTCATCATTATCGCTTGAGTCGCTGATTATAATGACTTCGCTTATTTCTGGATTTATAGGCTTAACTTCGTTTCTGGAATTGATTAAGTTATTGCTTAGTGAAGTATCAGCATCTTCAATACTACAATTGTCGGTCTCCGATAGTCGTAATACAATACTTGTAGAGCTGTTTCTTTTTGATAAAGAAGACTCATCACTGATTCGCAGAGCATTATCAGAACTCAAGTTTTCTTTGTCATCACCCTGAAAATCGCTCCTCGTTGGGATCTTGTGTTCTGAAAAAGAGGAAATTTTGTAATTCATCTGCTTCATCTGAAGCACGTGCTATAAATTCTCACCTCTTCACATAGTTTGAAACTTACTTTTGATAATCCTTGCCCTCCGATCCGCTAGATAAGGTTTCATGCTTCTTTTAAAATTTGCACTATCTTTACAATGCACTGAATATTATAATTATAAATCTTCTCTTCAAAACACATTCGCCACCTGGAAAATAATTCAGATTGAGAGATTAAACTTCTGCATGGATAAAGGCTGTAGGGACGAGGTTTTCCGAGAAACTAAATTGCTCATAGAGTTAATTTATCGCGGAGTTAGTGCAACAGCCAATCAAGGTCACTTTATGTCAATATAAACACACAAATTTGAGAACAGTTTGAAGCAGTAGCAAACTGGCCGATATCGGAAGATTCAAAACATTTGAAATTGAGGTTAGATTCCGATTTTTTATGACTTAAACAGATTACCTTATCAATAAAAATAGGTGGTGTTGTAAATCCTAATCAACTAGTAATAAGGCACCAAGGCACAACATTAGACAAAATTGAATACAATGCAGCGAAGGACCATTTAAGAAAGTGAAAACACAACAAACCATCAACCGTAAATTGCCGTAAACTAACGACCAAAATTCCGAATGCTTTTGAATTTACCCGAGTTTGCGTATTCCCGGTGAGCACAAAAATGTGAACCACCCAGGGATGGGTAAGGGTACATTCATGCCTCTGCAAGCAGGCAGCCTGCATGCATGCACAACCAAGCGACCGTTCTCACCTTGGTTTTTCCAACTGCGGAAAATTGTGGAAAATCATTTTAATGGCGGGAGTTTTTAAATCTGGAAAAGATTGATAATT